>RJWH01000409.1:600000-824195 GCA_004363575.1 Solenodon paradoxus
CTGAAGGGTTTCATGAACTCTTAAACCAAAGCAATTCTATTGAGAGCCCTTGAAACAGTTGTGTCCCAACAGCCAATGAAAGATTCTTCCAAGGACCGTGTTGAATGCTTAAAATTAAGAATTTTAAGAACACAGACTTTCTCAGTCTTGAGAGGCTGTATCCTTTTAGGAACTAGATACTTCTTCACGTTTTGGTAATTTTTTTTCTGAGCCTATATTTTTAGCATGCATAGTCTTTTTCATATATGAATACCAGTCTTGTCCAAAAGATACTCAATATTGTCGTAAGAGTACAGCGTTCATGAAAGTGTAAAGTATTATAACTATTTTAATTTCTGAACTTTTTTCATTAAAAAATTATTTTTTGCTGCCCTCCAAATTGAAGGGAAAAACTCCCTCTTGTTAGCTTTCAAAATTGGGGGAAGGGTGGTATTTGATATAATTAAAATATCTAGGGCAAGCTTTGGCTGGCTGACCTAACAAGTTCAGGTCTCCCCCTTCTCCCATCCACCCAAGGGCTTTTAATAGAATTGCTTTGGTCTAAGAATTCATGATAGACTAAATGAAATCCTTCAGTCTGCTGGATTTAGTGAGACCATAAATTAGCCTCATGGTGAATGTATCTTTCTTTTTCCCTTTTTATTTGACACAATTCATTGAAATGATGACTACCCCATAAGTGGTTAGAATTTTATGTGTGAGAAACTTGAAGAGAAAAACTTCTGAACATAAAGTGCTTGTTTCTTTCATCATCATATCACCTGCATTTGATCCTTTTCAATGGGCTTAACAACAGATTTCAGTGTATGTTCCCTGATGGCTGTATCTTAGAACTGAAAGTTTATATTCAAAATCGTTTTTCTGTCATTTTACTGTCGCATGTAAGGCAAAGTGGGACATGAATGCAGTTTCCCTCCGTAGAATGGAGCAGGCTGGAGGGGTGGACTGTCTGGCCCTGCTTGTAGACTTCCCCCTCTCTTCTTTCACTGTTGAAGAACAAGCTGGGAGGAAAGCAGAGCGGTCTTTCATGGTGGTCAAGCATGGAGTAGAGAGAAGCAGCCACAAAGAGCTTTATCCTGGGGAGCAGGACTCAGCAGTTAGACTGGTCTGGAAATAGGGCTTCCTGACATGAGCAAATTCTCTAGTAGCTGTAGTGCAGTATTTGTGAATACCAGATCACCCATGCACAGGAAAGCTGGGAAGCATGTTTAACCTCCGCAGCTTGAGACCAAGTCTAAGAACTAAAAGAGACTGCACCAGCTAAGGTTCTGCATCTCAGGTGTTAGGGTGTTTGACCAAAGCTCCTTCCTCCTCCCTGAGATTAGGGAGGGTCTGGAAGTCATGGGTAGACCCGGGAGTCAGATCAAGTATCTCCAGGATGAACTAAGCAAAGCCTACTGTTTTTAGCAGGATCAGCCAGCGCTTCCCAGGTGGTCTTGTCTTAAGTTAACTCAACCTTTGTATCAGGGCAGGCAGCCTTTCTGTCGTCCTTTGATCTGGAGAGGCAGTACCAACCTCTTGAGGTCATTTGGATGCTGAGAAGAGAATGTAAGCTTTTTATATAAAAGTCAGATTTTCCTAAATATTGACACACAATTCTTTGGAGCTGCTGAGACACTGGGCCCATCCAAGTTTGGGGAGGACCAAATACAATGTAAGCTGCAGTTCTGTAGAAAAGGGGCATCTGCTATTGTGCTTTTTGGTTAGTGCTTCGGGGGTGCATACATGGAACCCAGTGATATTTTTAGGATATATACATGTCAAGGAATAGGTATATTTCCATCTGAATTTTTTCTTACATAAATAACTTTAAAACTAGGCAAAAAATTAAAAAAAAAAGAAAATCACTTGTATTCCTAAACTCTTACATATTGTTTTTACATCTTCTTTTATAGACACTAAATATATGCCTAAGTTAAACTACAATTATAAACATAATGTAACTAGAACCTTATACATATTTTTATGTCAAATTGTAACTTAAAATGCATTTATTTATAGCCAATGGTTCACAGGCTGCCTGTCTTAATTTGGATAAGATACATCAGTTTCTTAAATACTACTACTACTTTTATTGTAGTTTTGATAGTTAAATCCAACAATACATGATATCTAAGAAGCTCTCCTCTTACGTTACTATTCTTGTCATCTTCCTCATCAGTGTCATCATGACAGTAGTATTTGTTAAGTGAAATTACTCTTTATTAGACTGCTAGAGCTCAACAGGACAGGGGAAAGTTATAAATAGGATGTTCTAACAAAAGTTAGTGTATAAAAAAGTATAATTGTGTTGTGCATAGTCTTGCTGGCTAAACTCCACCTCTCCTCATCCTTGGTTTCTCTTAACACACAGAGAGAGGTAGGGAGGGCATTTAAACCATTTAAGATTGGTTTTATTGGAGTAAATGACATTAAGTGCAGAGATTCACTGCCAAAATGATTTGATTGTGAATTAAGAATAAAAGGCTTGTGGTAAGAGTTAAAATTTTGTGTTTAATAAGAGAAGAGCTTAATGCATTTTAAGGCATTCCACTTGTTGTTTTAATATTCCCAACATTTATTATTAAAATGGGGTGGTTGTGAAATAATTATAGCCCATATCCTGATGATGATGATGTTTTTAGAGAAGACTGAAAAGGTACAGTTTTTTTTTTTACCCAAACTAATGTAGTTCAGGAAAATATAGCATCTGATGCTTCAAATAGTTTGACCTCTTACGAACACTACTGAGACTATGTGAAAGCATTCAGTATTCAGGAAGTTACTTTTATGTCAATTCCTTCATTTCATTGTTAAAATCTTAAGTGAAATGTGTTAGTTTGGTAATTGGAGCTTGTGAATAGGGGGTAAACCGCAGGGAAAGAGTATGGGATTATACAATATCATTATATTAATATAACTGAAAATTTATGTGGGAAGACAGGTAATGATGGTAGTTTTATAGCTACAATCTTTGTAAATTATAACAATTATAAAATGAATCTTGTCAGTAATTTTTACTGAATTTATGTAAAGTGTTACCTATTAAATAAAGAAAGACTATGGGAAGTAGAATACATATTTTTGTACAGAAAAAGAATAAGGAAATGTTTGCATAATTCTAGACAATATTCTAATTTTTTGCTCTGTAAAAAGGTTGCAAAAGTAGTTATTTTTACTATACATAGACTAGTAGAGTTATGGTTACAGAATTAAATTAGCCTCCAGATGTTCATTTACTTATGATGATGTAGAGTTGGCAGAATGACTTGGTATTTTCGCAGGATTTCATAAAATTTAGGAATTCCCTGAGTAAAAAGGACTATTCAAATAATTTTCTGCATAAGCAAAGCCAGAAAATATTTGAAATTAAGGGAGGGAGGTGCGTGGAAAAGATGGACACCATGGAATAAAATCAGATTGCTTCATAAAACTCATTAGATATAATAATTATGCTAAGAAGGTACCCATTTGGTTTTCTGTGAAAGTTTTTAGAATCTACTTGCTCAAAACAAGGCTCAGAAAGGAAAGAACTTGAAAGAGACTGACCCAGACCTAAAATTTGAAGAATTTAGCTAGTGGGGAATATTGGCAGAGTGAGTGATTAATCATTAGCTCTCAAAGTAATTGTGAAAGAACCCCTATGTCTAATTTGTTTTGGATAGGTTACATAGACATATATTTTCTTGGAGGCTGGAAGTCTGAGATACGGGTACCAGCATGATTATGTTCTGGGGAGGAACTTTTCTTGGTTTGCAGATATTTACTTTCTCACTATGTCTTCCTTTGATCTTTCCTTGGTGCATGTCTTCTGAGAATGATCTCTCTCTTCCTCCTCTTAGAAGGCTACTAACCCCATCATGAGGGCCCCATCCGCATTACCTAAAATACCCAATTACCTCCCTAATTTCTTCTCCAAATACCATCTCATTGTAATTTGTGCAGCAGTCTTTGGAAGCTAAAGTATTTAACATTAGGAGAATAGTTAGTAAATTTTCATTATTGAGATAAAGACTTGGGAAAGTGAAATCTGATTTTAACATCAGGCTGGTTTTAAGAAAACCATCTGAAGTAGATCAAAATAGGTAATCTTTTAGCCCTGAATATTACTGAGGAAAAACTGTTATTTGGTGCTATTTCAGGTCTAAGACTTGCAGAAGAAAAAGCCAAATGATACAGTGGTGTGGAAAGATAATCATTATTTGTTAGTGGTAACAGTTATCCCATTCATGCTAATAGTATCATAGATTGTCTATTATATTATACCAAACATTGTTAGAGATTTTTGTTGTGATTTTTGTCACTTTAATAAAAATTTATACTATTGTTCTCCAATGTCTCAGTTTGTATTTTGAACTCTTTTAACAAATGCCCTTCTAAAACTCTTGTCTTTAAATATAAGGATTAACCTCTGTTTTCTTCAACTTTGTCAACATTGTCACCATGATAAAAATATGAGAGCCTAACAAATCATTCAAGTTGAATCTGTTACCAAGAAGAGGTCTTCATTTTGGTCTTTATGACATCCTTATCTCTCTTCTTGAGATTACGTACTTCAACTAGAGATCTTTTCCTAAGGAAACTATAATTGAAGAATTGTGAGGTTGACTAGTATATTATTTAAATATTTAATTTTTATATATTTAAAATCAGCTTTCCAGGTAAGACCTTGGTGATTCTTTTGAAAATATCTGTTTCACTTTCATATGAAAAAATTGAGATATTGAGATATTGAGAAGCTGAAATAGGTGTTGTTAGACTACCATGAGGTGATTATTTAACTTCAGTTGGGAAAGTGATTATCTTTTAATCACCAGTAAATGAAGTTAATTGTTTTCCTCCATGTTCTCAGTCTGGTGTGATTACTTTAAATACCTGCAAGTCTTAACAATTTAATCACCAGTTATTGACCTAGATTCAACCTGCTATGTTAGGCCCACATGAAAATGTCCATTGTCAGCATGATTACAAGTCGTTATTATTAGGAATAAGACAGTTTTCTGATAAACTGTACTTCACAGTAAAAGTGTGAGGGCTTTGTGCGGAGAGAAATTTAGTAAATTGTATTTGGAGTTGTAGAGCTGATAAAAATCAGAACTTTCAAGATGAAAATGGATTCTAAATTCATGAATCTATGTACATACAGACGGTGAAACTGAGACTTAACAACATTAAGTGATTTTCCCAATTAGATTTTAAAAACCTTGAAAATAAAGGCAATTGTTCCTATTGTTGTTCTCTTTTCAGTACAACTTTTGATGTTCCCTGTTTAAAAAATGTGGAACATGAAGTTGTCAACCAGAAATTTGTGAAAGAAAAGCCGAGTATTCTGAAGGACTGAAAAATTATCCTAAATCAGGAAAAATGACACATTACCTAGAAAAATAATCACTTTCCATGTCATCAGTTTGCATCTAAACTTTTTTATTTAGAGTAAAAGAAAAAGAATTGTCAGAGGAAAAAGAATTTTAATCTCCCATTTATTATATCTTTCGGTGATAATGGGGAACTTGGATGCTTGTACACTACTGGTTATATAAGTTATATTCTAGTGTAGTTTAATTTTATTGTATCTACCTTTTAATGTATATACATTTATCTTAAGTACATTTTGGTTACTGAAATAATAAAATTGCATTAAAATATATCATTATTTCTATATATCTACCTGTTAAAGTGATATCACGAAATATCGTTCCAGTGAATTCTACTTGTAACACAACTTATTTTTAGTCTTGGTTTACCTGTACCTGCAGAATAATGTTTTGGACAAATCATTTAATCTCTGTGACCTTGATTTGTAATTTTTAAAACGAGTGTTGGATTTGATATAAAAATTCTACAATAATTCATCTCTTGAAATATCCCTTTCACTAAATGTGTATTATATAGAGGTATTTTGAATCCAGTTATTTCCCAAGAATGGGAGTTCCTCAGGTAGAAAAAGGAGGGAAAAATAACAAGAAACATTCTAGACTCCAGAAAGAGCATGGCAATTTATAGGATGTGGTGAGATTAGAGTATAAACTGCTTGAGAAACTGAAGATGGGAAATAGTTTGGCAGACTAGAAAAAAGTGGGCTAATGTCAGGATGAGAAGACCTCAACAGGTTTGCTACAGAGTCTGAACTTCATTCTATAGATAACAGAGACTTCCTGGGATTTTCAAACCAAGGATTTTACACAATCAAATGTTTATTTGAGTAATATTTGTGGCAAATTGGAGGTTGAATTAAAGGACATAGAAGAGTATAGAGACAGGAAATAAGGGAAGTGAGTTAGGAAGTTTCAGTACTATTAGAGCAGCAGGGACAAATGAGATAACTCTCTTATTGATAGATACAGTAAGACTTGGTGACTGGTTATGTGTGAGGGAGGAGAGTAGAATTATAATGATCCAGAAATTTCTAGCTTGGGCATCTGCATTTATGCAAGTAATTGATTTAAGGGAGCTTGGGTATGAAACATGTTTGTGGGAAAGAGGAGGTGGTAGATTTTTTTCTAAGATATTTGTGACCACATAGGCAAAATGTTCCACTGGTAGATGTAAATTGGAGAGTGACATTCCAAGTAGAAGTGGAGGCTGGAAATAAACTTGTATGTCTCTGGGAGTTATGGGAGCAACTGTTGGAGGACAACAGGCTGTGCCAGTACCCATGTAAGCGCACATAGGGTAAAGAGAAGAAAAAGCAATGAAGAGACCTATTAGGAGTCCCCAGCAAGTAGCCCGTGAAAGAGAGATGGTTAATAGGGTGCAAGGAGAATCATTAGAAAATAGTGCTCTGGAATTCATAGGAGGAAATATTTTTAAGAAAAGGTGAATAGTCAAATGGTGCAAAACCTTGCAGTGAGGTCAGGTAGGAAAAGAAGTGTGTCCTTAGGGTTTGGGAGTGGAAAAGTGTTTCTGACCTTTATTCCAGTTAAGGGGTGGGGCTATAGGGTGGAGGCTAAATAGGATTTATGGAACCAAAGGCTTTCTGGACAAAGATATTTCTAGTAGAGACAGTCATGGACAACAGTTTGAAAAATGGGTTATAGCTAAGATAGAAGCATGGTTGGAAGTAAACAAGGAGTAGCCAGAGAAGAGGAAGTGATGCAAGATAAAGCTAATACTATTATTCAGAGTTCAAAGAAAATTGAGTTTTCACTAATACAAAAAGATCATAAATGTCCTCACATCTAAGCCATGGTTATCAGGATGTAAATCACTCTCTGTTACCTTCCTTTCATTCTCTACTTTTGACAATCATAATAAAATTACTATAAAACTAAGGATTTATCATAATGTAGTTTAATCTGATTTATTAAACAAAGAAATCATTCTATAGGAAGAAAGAATTGACACAACATTTTTTACAGATGTTCCTGTTTAGGTATTACGTTGAAGTTATTGGGATCACATTAGAGAAAATGACCAGACATCTGGTCTTGCAAGTGAAATTAAGTGTCTGTCACCCAGGCTTATTATTCTTGGTCTAATTTATGTTATAACTTGTTCTTAAAAGTTAATACCTAAATTTAATTAGAAAGGAAAGAATTATAGGTGCTTAAGATTCATTAAATCAGAACATTTAGAATAGGGTGGGACTTAGAGCAGAAAAAAATCTTAAAGATAAACTTATCCAACTCCTCTTCAATTCTGTCTCATTCTGCTTTTTAAATTTTATTATGAAATATAGCATATATATGAGAATATATCATAATATAATAAACTTTCAATCTACCTTTTTTTAAGTTGTCTTAAGTGCTTATCAGCCTCTTGTGTTGCTTTTACTACATTCATGGATATCCATGGATAAAATAGGGAACTATATTTTGCTGTTCTTATGTTTTATATAAATGGTCTCTTGTGGATATAATTATGTACCATCTTTTGTTTGTGGCTTGTGGTGTTTGTGTGTGTGTGTGTGTAAATATTATGTTTAAAAAATTATGTTCATATCTGGCAGAATAAGTGTCCCACTTGTTGTTTTTCAGTATGTATTAACTATCCCTGACCATGTATTCTTCTTCATGGAATTTAAGATAATGTATCATGTTCTAGCAGAAAACTCTGTTATAAATATAGTTGCTTATTTGTTAAAGTTATAGGTTAATGTGTAGTAATTGATAGTTTTATCTCTACTATTTTTCATCTGTGATTTTTGGATTATTTTTTTCTCTATTTAGTCAGGAACTCATCCTCTTCAATAATGTTTTAAAATTTGTTTAAAAGTTTTTTATGTAAATTTATTAAAATATTTTTAGTACTTTATGGTTTATATTATTTTGATTGAGATCTATTTTCCTATTCCATTTTCTAACTGAATATTGCCAACTTATGAGAATTTTATTTTTATAGTTACTTTATATCTAGTTCCTTTTCTGAATTCTGTTATTAGTTTTTATAGTTTATTTGTAGATTCTCTTGTTTTTTCCTATGTAGCAAGCCTTCCCATCCCATCTGCCAGATATGAACGTAAAGGAGGTTGCTTCGTTACTTCATGATTCTTTTTCTATTTTATTATGTGTGATAGGATCTCCATTTTGCTGGAACCTCTAGAGTAACATTAATTTCATCTTTCCTGCTGATATCCAGTTCATGTAATAAATGTCTCACAACTATTGATACATACTGCTATCATTGCTCAATTTTATGTATTTATGTTATTTCCATTGCGATTTCCTCTTTGAATTAGTAATGCGTTTTTATTTCTAAAATTTTTTTTTTGAATTAACTTTTTCATCATTGGATTCTAATTGCTCTTTCATCATAAGTTGTCTAGTGAAGTAATGAGCAAAATTGTTGACAGTTATTGGACAAGGTTTAGAGATCAGGTCTCATCAAAGGTGGGAGCTCTTGTAAATGTCACAAGCTTTGAAGTGAGACCCAAAAAGTCTGTACCCCAGCAGTTAATGTAAACCAAAAGTTAAACAGTTCTAGTGACTGTATTTCAGCTTCATTTGCTCCCTAATTTGGGAGTATTAATTTCATACCCAAAATTGAATAAGGTGATCCTGGATTATTGAGGTCCCAGAACCAAACCAGAATCCTCTGTGGAGAAAAATAACATTTTAGTCACTATGAAACATGTTTAAACAGACAAGAACATAATAAGAGCTATCTTCTCGCTTAAGAAGAGATGACAATGTGAATTACTCATTAGAGATTGTATAAATAAACTCAAAAGGGCTCCAGTTACTGGATTAATTAAGTATATTGAAGTTTTTAATTGTACTATATTTAGGGAGTTTTTTAAAAAAATCTTAAGGCATTCTGCAGGAAATTTATTTGGAAAAGAGACTTCAAGTAGAAAAGTCTAGAGGTGAAAAGTACAACTGAAATTGGGTATATTTAATTCAATAAATGGATATAATTTCTAACTAGAAGTGTGCCCTTGTAGAGGCTTGTGGATTAGTCTACTGCAGTGCAGACCACATAAATTCCAAGGTCCCCAGTTCAAGACCTGAGGCTAGGGGCAAAAAATCAAGATGAACAACTAAATAAAATAAATAATTGCTGCTTTCTCCTCTCTCTTTCTGCCTTCCTGTCTACTCATCTTCATTCCTCTAAAAAAGAAAAAAATAAATTCAAATTAGACATTACTGAAGAGAGTAATAGTGAATTGGAAAACAGAGCAGAAGAAAGCACCTAGAATGTCAGAGAAAAACAATATTGTTAAAACAGTGATAGAAAATATGAAAAAAAGAGTAAGAGAAAAAGGATACAGAAGGGTGAAAGGAGAAGAGTGCTAAATCAATCATGTAAATGCTCGAGCAGGGGTATTATCACACATGGTATACAGAACCTATTTCTGGGAGCTGTTCAATAGGTACTTTAGTACTGGGATTAGAGCTTGGATTCTAGATTTGGTTCTGGATTTTGATTCCTAGTTCTACCACTTACCTGACTCTTTTTTTTGTTGTTGTTAATTACTTAGCTCTTTAATTGTGTGTTTTATTTAACTTCCTTTTCTTCATTTCTCCATCTTTAAAATGAGGGCAATAACAGTATCTACCTCAGAGGATGGTTGTGAGGGTACACAATGTTACCTAGTACAGTGTTTAGCACTAAATGAATGTTGCATAAATCTTGCTATTTGGGATATGATTTAATAGCAAAACTAAGAGTTGGGACAATAAATATAAGTAATGATATTAAGAATGTTTTGATAATTACAACTTAGTTTAATGTTGCCATCTTTACAATCAGTTATGATAATATTTGCTATGATTAGGTAACAATCTGCATTCTTGACATGAAGTTGGAAATTAGGAAAAGAAGAAACAGGGAGAGGGGAGAAGTATGGTGGATGAATTTTAATTCATTAATTTAATTTAAATATTTTTTTCTTTTTTCCCCTCCAGTGATTTCCCAGAGAATTAGTGATTTCTCTCTAGATTCTTTCCATTTTGCATTTTATTTTCCTGGAAAACTCAAGTTTAATGATATCATTATAACAAGTCTTGTTATTTTGTTAAATTCCTTTTTGACTTTAGAGAGGAGACAAGGGTTTATATTTCATAATTTCTCATGGAGGGGAAGGAAAAGAGGGTAGATGCATTGCTTTTATAATAAGCCTTTCTTGACCAGTACTGTCTCAACTACTTAGAGCCAGTGCTCCATTGTTATTTGTTAACAGATTTAAAAAACTAGTAATTGTGAGGTCTCCAAGCCTAATGTTTTGTAAAAGTATCCTGATTTATTTTCCTTTAAATTGCTTTACTGCTTCTTGAGTCCCAGAAATAATACTTATTTTGCTTAAGAGAATTTTGAGCTTAGTGAAGTATAATATTTAAGATTTGTATAATATTCTTAGATTTGTAGCAAAAGGAACTTGCAAATTAAGTAAGTGTTTACTTCTTTATGGTCTTTTTTCAGAACTTGAGTACTTGAGAAGAGGAAAAACATAAAATATGTGGTATTTTCTTCCTTAAGATTCTCCTTGCTCTAAGTCTTCACCTGGGAACATGAGACCTTTCCCTTTATATGAATGTTGCTTTTCAAATAAGTCTATGATAAGATCTGCTCTTAGTTTGTACAGCACTCATCCAGCCCTCTAATATCCTTCCATTTATTGTGTATCTTGGATGAGTTTGGAGATGAGTTTGGAGACATCTCAAGTTAAATATTGTCTTGAGAACTGGTTTGTTGCCTGTTCATAAACCTAGCATTTAAAGAGTCTTAGATACAATATAAAATGAGAGTAAATAGTAACCCATCAATGTTTGAAATATATATGGAGAAATCATACACACACATACACACACACACACACACACACACACACACCAATTTCTTACCTCTAGTCACATCAGTTTAGTGACAGTGACAGACAGAGAAACAACTTTAGGGAAGTCAGTATAGCAGGTAACAGCTAAGAAGAGAATTAGGAAGTTTAAAAATGGATAAACCCTTTCAAGTATTGTGTACCATACATGTGCATCATGATGGAATCTTGTGTCTTGTGTCTTCTTTACCAGGCACATGGAAATCTAGGCAGTTTTGTTTCTTTGTTTTTGAGGGTTAAAAGAAAAAAAGACAGACATGCATTATTACTCAAAAGAAGTATGGAGACTGCTTAGTTCAGTTCCTGGTTATTTGAGCAGTTCAACAGTATATTCGGAGACTGGGCTCTTTCCATCTTTTGTCCCAATGTCTTTGGTGTGTTGACTCTGTCCTTAGGCCTATTTCTCCATCGCTACGTGACCACTGCTGTCCTTTAAGTCATTCGTCACATGTCTTGGTCAAGGTTTTACATGGCTATGTAGGGATACACTCACATGCTCTTCTTTTCTCAGATAGCTGCGGTGTGTGGAGCTTAAGTTGGGAGAGTAGCATGGGAAAAAACATGAAACTGACTTTTGAACATGTATTAATAATGCATCTTGGGCATTTATATAAACTATGTGACTACATTTTTAATATTGTAAACTTAAAGCACATCTATACTAAGTGGCACATGTATGCTTCAAAGGATGAACTCCTAAAATGTATAGGGATGCAGGGTATGATTTACTTCACTAGGTCCCTAAAATATATGAGTTGACAGTGTTTCAATTTTTGCCTTTCTTTGTATGTGCATATGCTAAAAGTTTTCTCTAAGTCATTTCCTGTCTACCACATTTAATTTTTATTTTGATGGCATATTTCTCCATACCCATGTCCTTCAGACATTATAGATGCTTAGACTAAATACTGCTGACTGATAGACTAGTGTTCAAGATAAATCTTTTATTTTTACACGATCTTTTTCTCCCTTCCTCTTTAAGAACAATTTTCCTTGTGAATCTAATGCATGTTAAGTTTATACTCTGATGGCTACTGCTCTGAGCCCATCAAATCAAACACTAGAGGTAGTTCGAGTTGGGGAAAGACAGAGGCTGTGAGTTCTTCAAAAGTCATATCCTTGAGACCATAAGATTCCTTTATTCTTCAGATCCCTTTGGTGTCCCTTCTCAGTATTTACACACTGAAAGAAAATAACAACACACTGTACACTGGAGTCAGTATCTTATTTGCACTAAAATTATTTTCCTGCTCTTTATGGGTGTGACTTGTTTAGAAACTCTTCCATAAGGTTATCACATACAGAAACAAACAGTTGCCTGGCCAACTGTTTGGCAAAGGTCATTTAGTTCTCTCCAGCCCTATTTAGTCAACCAAACCCAAAGCATCTGAGGCCCAGGTTTGTCTTTCTCTTATAACTATATGACTAAAGCTTTCTCCTTTTAGATCTAGCCAATTTTTACCTCTAGTTTAATTTGGAATCTTCTCTTGAGCCAATGAGAAAGTGGGTTGCTCCATAGGCTTTGTTACTTTAATTAAATTGAATTCTAAGCAATGTAGTTTCCTGGCAAAAGACAGTATCTTGTACTCAGTTTTTGCGATACTCTCAACTCCTGACCAACTTCTCATTTTGAACTATTTATTCTTAGACTTATTCCTCCAACTGTCTCTTAGTCTTCTCATTCTGGGCCCATATAATTACCTTTTGTTTTATTCATGGTTTTGTTTTTTCTTCATTACTCATTGATCCTCAATTTGCCCATTTCAAATACATTTATTTCCATCATGTTTTTGACACATAAAGACTGACTGTCTATTTTTAGATGCTTAACTTAAATATATATTTACTGTACAATGAGTAGGGATCTATTTATTGCACATATATATCTAACACGTTGACTTAGAAGTTCATAAAGATTTGTAGTTAATTTTGACATTTATTTTTCCAGAAGGTGGTTGTCAAAACCCTACTGTGGTATGTAATTTGCCTTTCAAATTTAGACTAGCCAGGTATAATAGGAAGATTTTATATATAAAAAATGCGTTTTCAAAGTTGATTTGATTTTTAAAGAGAAATAGAAAAAACGAGCTATGATAAATTTATAATTTTATTCAGTCATTTCTCAGTACTTTTTGATTTTTAAAGGACTCCTTTAGTAATTAATTAGATTCCCTTGGCAAACATTTATGGTATTTTTAACCTACTTTTTTATAACCTGATATGAATATAAAAGGGTTAAAACTCATCTATGATAGAGAGCAGCAGATAACAATACTATGACAATGAGTAAAAAGATGTGATGCCATTGTTTGTATTTCAACTTCCCAGGTTACCTGTGATGAGTTTGAGGTTTCATTCATGAAAAGAAACATTTTAATTATACACAGTGCTTTGGTGTGCTATAAAAGTCGAATTATTAACAGTGTAATTTGTTCAGATAGCACTTAGTAGGAAAATATATCAAGAATAATTAATTCTTTTCACGATATGGTAAAGTAGATCTATCTACAGAGGTCTCTCAAGAAGAGTAGCAGTAGGGTATTGATAGCTTTTTAAAGAAAAAAAATTCCATTCCATATCTAAAGGCTAACAACTGCCAAGAGGAAAATTCCTACTTGGGAAGAATGTTTTCCAAGTTGCATCATTGATAGGTACTTGACATTGTGTGGAGTCTGAGATGAGTAAGACTTATAGTAGTCGTTGGGAATGATGATCTTCAAGGGCCTCTGCTTCCTACTGTGAAAGCTTCTATTTTCAAAGCGCCCCAGTGTCAGTGCAGATGTTCCAGCGGCCTCTGTACTACTTCTAGTGAAGACCAAAGATTTTTCCCCTGAATCTGAGAAAGGTACAGAAGAGAATACTTATTCTATCACCGTGAATTTAGAGTTGCCAATGAATGAACTGCACATTTTCTACTGTTTATCATTTATTAAGGAAAGCAAACCTGATTTCTCTTGGTCCTTTTTAACATAACTGCATGCTACAAATATAATTTACAGTCACCCTAATGTTTACAAAAATCCAAAGCGTAGGATAATTTGCTTTGAGACCATCCATACTTTCCCTTTTCCCTTTTTCTCTCTCCTTGACCCAGCAGCAGGAAGCCTTTGTTTGAGGTGTTCATCTGGAACAACTTTTCCACACTTGTTTTCATGTTCTTTTAGATTACAGGGCAGCAGGCCTACCTTTGAAGCCCCTTTCTCTTTTGTTTCTTTGCCGTGCACTCCAGTAATTAACTTTGTCCTTCTTTTATTTGTTCCAGTCAATCGCAGGCCACTCTGCTGAGCATCTTCTCCCAGGAGTACCAGGTTAGAAGTTTTCTCCTTTGTGAGGGTTGACAGGTGCCTAATTGAATGATGAATGTCCCTTTATTTCTTTGTAATTGAACTGCCAGCTCTCTGATTGGGTTGGAGGATGTTCTCCTTTCCACATCAAGCACCGCCTGCGTCTCAGTGGAGGCCTGCCAAGCCTACCCATCCATCTGTCTAATAACATCTAGCCTTTGCTTATTTGGTGGACCTGTAATAAATTATGCTAAACCATTATTATTCTGACAATAATAATTTCCCTGTGTTGCGTGGTTCCATGTGCTAAATGTTTGCTGACTTGCACTGTCAGTGCCGCTTTCCATTGCTGACAGAGATGATGATAAATGACCATTGCTGGAGTGGCAGAAGGCAAGAGAGGCAGAAAATGGAGTCATTTATCATGAGATGACAGGTGTCAGTCAAGTGGCAAGTCTCTATGGAATTACTTTTTGTAGTTTTCAAATAAGTTGTTTTTAAGCAATGTTCTTCCTGGTTAAAAATGGCAATTGGATTGTAAAACTAGAGTGCAGAGGACTTAGATGGAATTGAATTGAGGGAAAATTAATACAAAGGTTGAAAGAGGGAACAAGTTTTTCTTTGCCCTTTGCTACCCTAAGCAAACTTATTTAGATTCAATTACTATGACCCTGTTGGCTTTTACATACATACTGTACCTTGTGGTACAGTCTGAAGACATCCTAGCCAGGCAATAGAGATTAAAATGCAGAGGTTCATAGAGGAGAAGGAAAAAAAGACCTACCTCTACCAAAGTCCCCAAACTATTATTCAGTTTGTCCTGTGGGCTAGATGTTAGGATCAAGAAAATATGTCATTCTTGTTCTTGAACCTGATCTATGACACAACATAAAGATCTTTTTGGTTTTATTTCAGAAACATATTAAAAGAACACATGCCAAACATCATACTTCGGAAGCAATTGAAAGTTATTACCAGAGGTATGACCTGCCTGCCCCACTAGAGGGTATCATAGTACCTATTAATTGTAATAATAATTATGAATAAATTAGATTACTAAATTAATATTCTACATAACTTTCCAAGGAATTTTATTTTAAGTCTGTTGTTTAAGACTGCAAAGTGTACTTTTGAAAGATTTCGCCAATCCTTTGTTTTTTAGATTTCAAGAATGTGGTGAGACTGTCTTGATTTAAGTGTTCAAGTATATATACTATGTAATAAATGGTTACAATATTACGAAATCTCAGCTCCTTGAAATTATTTTGAATGCATGTCTTACATAGATGCATATATTCTCATATACATAATTGATATGTATATTTGAAAGTCCTCAAGTCAGTTTTTATTTATTTCTTTTTTAGATCACAAGGTGAAAATAAGATTGAATATTTGTGTAGTAGTATTTTGCGTCTTTGTTATAGGTTAGCCATTTTAGAATTAAAACACTATTTCAAGTAAGGACATATGGAGATATATAATCATCCATAACTCACATTTTAATAGGAAATTTTATATTTTAAAAAGAAAATTATGGGTATTAAGTCAATAGCCTGGTATTAGCAGTATTTTAATTTCAGCCAGTTGATGTTAGTTTCAATCTATTGTTCTAAAACAAGCAATCTTTAAAATAGATCTTTTTAAAGAATTTTAAGATATTATTATCTTTGTATAGTTGTATAACTTGTAATGGTAAATAGTAATGGCTTATATCATTGGTTGGTTTCTAAAATATTTCATGAGCACATTGAAAAGCAAAACTGTTTATACTCTTAAATTATTACACTTAAAATTGACAGATTAACCTTTCTGTAGTGAGTGACACCACTGATTATAAATGAATGATTTTTATGCACATTTTATGAAGGAATGAATATATAGATAAAATATTTATTTCATGTTTTTATAGATCACTTTAAGAATCTAGAAGTATTATTGAAAAGTTATTGAAGTTAGATTTTTAAAAATTTATTCATTATGCCATGTATGGTGAAAGATATGTTTAGTTTTGAGTAGCAGTTGTTGTTAAAGATACAATCATACCACTCACACACTTTTGTGTTGAGGAGAATTCCTCTCTAAACAGTTCTTCATAAAATTTGAATTGATTTATTCAAAAGTCATAATCTGAGTGTAATTAACATTTAAATTAAAGTCGTAGCCTAAATCATACATATAAAATTAAGAACGGTCCATGAAGTGCTATGAAGTCAACAGCTGCTTTGTCATTCAAGCCCCACCCCACCCAAAGAAAGACTGAAAAGTTATTTACATATTAAAAAATATATTCTTGTTTGTGAAACTTATACTGTTATACCATCATATAGAAGTATAGTTCTATATCCAGATTTTAAAGCCTTGTTAACATAAGGAAAGGAAAATAGAAAGCATTTCCTAGAAATTTGGAAATCCACTAACGGGCCATGGGGCTGCCTTTTAAAAACATTTTCTCATTGTAAAAGGCCATTTTAATGAGATCTTTTCTAAGCTTTCTTAATGCTGCTTTTTAAAATCTTAGTTTCATTACCAGATATATTTTAATTTTGAAGTTATGAATATACTTTTATTGGATTATCTGTGTAGTTTAGGCAGAAATAGAAATCTTAAATATGGCTGCCCAGTGGTGAACTGTTGAGTGGGTAATAATGAGAATGTAGAATTTTATTTGTATTTCTTTAAATTTTTTTTAATATTAGAATCTTAAATATTTCAGAGTTAAAACTTTGAAACAAAAACTTGAAGTTAGGCTGTAAAGGACAGCCTAATAGGAAAGCAATCTGACAAGTTTCTTATGTTACCATCCTCCTCCCTGACTTTCTGCTCTGCACTTTGTGCTTGAAGACAGCCCTGTTGTTACCTCTCAGCTGGACTGACCTCACAGGCCTCTTGTTCTAAACGGGCAGGTTGAATGACCCTGTATTCTCTAAGGTAAATTGGACTAAAAGGTTTCTGTTTATTTTCCAGTTGATTAAAATAAAGGTAAGTCATATCAAAACATTTAAGCAGTTTAATGATGTTAATGAATTATTTTTTTTATTTTGTAAAAGTAATACTTGTTTATTGTAGAAACTCAACACATTGGTAGTGTTACTAAAAATGAGTAACTAATTGCCCAAAATCATGACATCTAGAGATAACCACTGTGGTATTTTTCATTCGTCATTTGTCAAGCCACTTTTATATGACATCATACTATATGTGTAATTGTGAATCCTGAATTTCACGCCTAGAAAAATAGAATAGTATAATATTATTTTGTAAATATTTTATTGATTGCATTACTTAATTGTTTGAAAAGACCATAATTTACTGAATTATTCCTCTGTTGAATATATGTTTCCAGGGTTCTGACATTATAAATAATACTGTGATAAACATCCTAGGGCATAATACTCTACATTTTTAATTATTTTCTTAATACTTCTATATATATAAAATTACTGGTGCAAACAATGAGCACTTAAAATTTGTATTATATGTTACAAAACTACCATCTAGAAAGGTAATAGTTTACATTCCTATTAGCAATATCAGAATGTCTGTGTCTCTGCATTCTTGCTAGCAGTGAGATGATCTCAATCTAGAATTCAAAGAATCTTTAAATACAAGATGCATATTTAAAACTATATATCCTATAATATGATTCTATCATAGTAAATTGAAGCTTCAAATTAGCTTGAGCGTTCATTTTGAAAAAACTTTTTAAGTGCTATTCTACTATACTAATGGCATTCTGTTAGTAAAGTTTAATTAGGTTCCTCTAAATTGGTGCACATAGGGACGTGTGCATGCCTGCACACACACACATACACACACACACACATAAACACACATGTACCGCATGCACACACTCACAAGTTGGTCAGATTTGCAAGTTCTCATCAATAGCTAAATTTAGAAATATTGTCTCCCATTTCCTTCCTTTTCCCAGTCTACAATCTGAGGAGCCACTTTTATCAGCTTTAGAGAATCAGATCAATTGAATTTCATTCAGATTTTCACATGGGAAAAATGTTAGTTCAAATATGTTATTGGTATTAAATGAGAAAAATAGTGTAAAAATTTGAACCACCTTTTTTGTTTAATCAGTATCATTTGCTTTGTACTCACTGCATCCTATATACAATACTAGGAATCCAGTAGACAAATTTGAGTAAGACATATAGTACCTGCTCCCAATTATTCTGTTTAGTGGGGAAAGAGCTATATACATGGAGGTGGATTCCAGAGATTTTAAAAGTAGAATCAACAAAGCGGGTATTCAAAGGTAAGCCTAGCATAGAATTTTGGTAGCCTTTTGAAGTTTTGCCATTATAATTGTTATGAAAATATTAATGATCAAATAACTTTGCCTTATACTTAAAATTGATTCATATTATTTTAATCTTAGCTTTTAAGAGATTTTTCACTATCAAAAACCATCATAAAATTGACCTCTATGAAGATCTTTTAAGAATAGTTTCCCCTATAAGACATGCATGTTTTAGTTCTCCTACAGCAAAACTAGAGGATGACATATATCTTCTAGTAATTTTAATTTGCAAAAGGCAAGAAAGATAGCCCTGATCGCCTTTGAGTGGTATTTAGGATCATATCCTTATATCTCAGTTACAAATCAGATCTATGCTAAGGATCTATGCAATGAAACTTCAACCTTCATTTGTGTAGCCCTACCCCAAAGACTTTCCAGTCTAATTGGAGAGAGAAGCAAACCTTTATAGCCATATGAAAAGTGCTATACTGTAAGTTGATACAAGATGCTTTGATGATGCTTAGAAATTACTGATTATATCCTTGCTGAATATATCACATAATTAGCATGCTTCCTTTGATTGCACATCTAAAAATTTGGTCTGTCGCTTGATATGGGAGTCAAATTTCCAAAAGAGGCAACTGTAACTTCTAACTACAAATTAATTTTTAACTTAATTTTGTTTCCCCCAACAATTCTGAAGTGTTATAAGATATAGTTGGGATCCAAATTGGTGATAAATATGTTCAGAAGCAAATCTACCCTTTTCAACATATGAGGGCAATTTTTTAGTCTATGAGAGATCAGAGTTCCATTTCAGTTTTCCTGCTTACTGGTTAAAAGAGCCTAGATGTACTTTATGATATTCTGGGGTTTAGTTTCTTTATGTGACCAATTGGGAAGCTTTATCAAGCTCATAATTAGGAGTTTCCACTGTATTAAGCATAAACATATTTCAACTATTATATAGACTATATAAACATAGTGGGTTATTATTATTGTTTGGCCATTACCTGATTTTTTTTTCAACTTTATACAAGTTTTCTTTTTATCATTACCAGGATAATGACTGATGAATGTTTACATGAAACTGTAATTTTGACTCAGAACAGTTTTCTGACACTGGTAATGGCCTGAAGTCTTAACTACTCTCTTTTGCTATTTCTAGTTAGCTTTCACTGTGATCACAGATATCCCAAGCACACTTTGGACCTATACACTTAACTGTTCTCTTACTGCAAATGTTCTTCCTCCCATGACTTGCTGTTTTCTTTCTTGCAGGTCTCTCTATTCAAGTGTCCCTTTCCTTAGACAGGGCTTCAGTTCCTCACCCATCTAAGTTTCTCTTCTGTCGTAGCAGCTGTCATATTTATTGCTCTGTCTTTTCTTTGTCTACCAACTGTAATAAGTTCTCTCTTATGGAGGAAACCATGGACATTGTGTTCCCTGCTTCTTCTTCAGAACCTGGAATAAGGCCCAACACATAGTTAGCTTTCAAAAATATTTGTGGGATGGATGATTGTTACATAGAAAGAAGTAAAAATGTCCTAATATCAGTATGGGCCTAACCACTGTGAGCCAAATCAGAACTCTAAATGAATATGCCCATCTGATGGTTATGGACGTATCCAATATACCATTAGTTGGCCTGATTGACTGTGCTGATGGTTGTTCCTTGAGCTGGCCTGTCAGTGTAATGGAAATGTTATAATTTGGTGTGAAGCTTTTAGCTGACTATTTCCCAGGAATCTTTAAGCCTCACTGCCTCCCCTACCTCCCTCCCCACCCAAAGAGTACTTATTGCCCAATATGATTCCTAAACCATTTAAGAAAGATTTCCCAATTTATGGAAAATAGATTGAAATTATAATGATCCTGAGACTTTCCCCACCGTAAATAATTTGTTTTTACTCTACTTTGTTTATAGGAAAATGATACATTTTTACAAGTATACTTGTGAAACAATATATTTAGTGTCTTTCTGGCAGCTACCTGGAAAATCTCACTTATTGACCTTGATTTCTACTATCAAACAAATGTCATAAATTTGCTCATTTAAATAGTACATTATAAAGAAAATGTCCATACCTAATTATTTTTTCTTGTCCAGTATGACTTAAAAATCATTTAATTATTCTTTTATTGAAGAAAAAATGAATATAATATAATCTCTCATTATATATCAAGATCTATGCTAGGTGACAATGAATTGAGTTAAATTTTTAGGAATAGGTATTATGAATACATTGAATATGTACAATACCTCTACACTCATGGAACTTTTAGCCTTGGAGGTGGACAAATAAGTAGGTAGATACAGTATGACATGTTAAATGATGGAGAGATGTGGAAGTTACACTGTAATTACACATGTGAGACAATTTACTCCAAGATTGTGGTAAATTTAAAAAGGTAACATATAAGGTTAATCATGAGTTTATTTAGGTGAAAGTAGGAATGGGGAACAGTTACTAGAGATTAGACTGGAAGAGTAGAATAGGTAAGAACTAGATTATGAACCTTACAAGAGCTGTTAAGTTTTTTAAATTAAACTTTGAGATTTAATCTGGGGTGTTTGATATGCTTTAAGGAGCAGAAGGACATATTCAAGATTTTTGTTTAAAGAATCATTTCAACTTCCATATCTGGGATGTTTTTGGGGAGCTTTTGTTATTATCTTTTGTGTGGGTTTAGGGGATGAGGAGAACTGGAAGTTATTGGTAATAAAGGTGTGTGAATCTACTGATGACAAGTCTGTTCCCCAGTGTCAATCAATCCTATGAAACAAATGTAAATAAAAATAAGTAAATAAATAAGTAAAAAAAAAGGTCCATGAATGTTTCATTTCCAAACTGTTAAAATTCAACTTATTTTCTTTCCATGAGCTAGTTGTGCTATAGATAAAGCCAGGTTGATACAGACAGTTCTTTGTGAAATCATCTCTGTACACTTTACATGTTAGAAGGTACAAGCAAGGAAGATTGAGGTACACATGCCTTCTGTCCCCCACTTTCAATTAGTTAGTTGCCAGTGGTTTGGAACTAGGTTGTTTTTGTTATCCTTTTCCCTTGGATGCCTTCCTATGACAGTAACATACTTTAACTAGAGTTGAGCGTGGCATTTGCCCAGGAGAAACGTGTACACACAGGGGATACAGACAAGTCTATGCTGGCCTTTTCTTGTCACCGCATTACCACTTGGCTTTGTCTTGTCTACTAGGTACCTGAATGGAGTGGTGAAAAATGGAGCTGCCCCAGTGCTCCTGGAGCTGGCCAATGAGGTAATGTTATTGTTATTATTTTATCTAAACCTGCATAAAACCTAAGGGGCCTATCTGGAATAGCTTTGCTTAGAATTATAATTAACCTTAAAAAAGATTTTGAGGCGCAGTAGACATTTAAATTGCTCCCTAGTCTCTTTGTACTTTTAATAATTGGACAAAGAACTTCATATATTAATAAATCAGTTAACATAATTAGTCTACTTCTTTTAAGGCAAATGTATAAACAGCTTCTTGGGGATTTTTTTGTGGGAAATTCAACCAAACAGCTCAAGACATGCTCTTCTTCAGATGTGTTGTCTTAATTTAGTGTGAGAAATACCTGTGTCAAGTAAAGAGACCTATGCCAAGAAAACCTATGTTAACTATTGTAAAATGAAGAGAAAAATTGTATACTTTAAAGATAGCATTTGATTCTGTTCTTTTTGTTAGCAACTTTTATTATAATAAAAGATGCATGCCTTGTAGAAAAGTCTCCTTATATGAAGAAACATCCTGGTCTTATTAACACCAAGTATAAAGTGATTTATTGAACTTATTTGTTAACTCTGATCTACTTCTGTTTGGGGAAACAAATAATAGTCTTACATTTGAAACGGAAGCCCTAAAGATTTCCCATGAATGAAGAAGCTGTAAAAAGTTCATAATAGTTGCAGAGAGCATACTGAAAAAATAAAATATTTAATTCCTAAATTTTAAAATATTTATCCACTGTAATAAGAGCAATACAATATTTAGTCTAACTTGGAACTGCTTATGCAAACCTCATAGGGATGGAATGAAATGTACACTGTTTTTGTGTTGCATTATAATGGAAAACACAGAAGCAAAGCAGAAAATGTATGTTTGCATTAAAGATGACTCGGTACTGTGAGCATTAAGTGTTGCAGTAGCAGCAAGTTCTACATGTTATATTAGCAAGGAAGAATGGCTTCCCTCACAGTTTCTGCCTGCTCTACACCACGACAGTCAGCAAATGAGCAATTACCTATCAGGTAGTAGAAGGTTTTAATAGTCTAGACAGTGTCTACACAATCTGATAGGATAGTTAACATATAGAATGAATTTCTCTCTTACTCCTAGCAAGGCATGTATTTTATTAATTTTTCCCCCTCTGTCTAGAGCAAGGTGTTTTTTAAATGTCTTAAGATGTGTTTTTTATGAGTAGATTCTACTATCAACTTAAGGTATCTGAGCTAAAACTAGGAATTTAGTGGTTATCCCTTATGAAAAGAAAAGTAAACTGACAGCATTTTAGAAGGAATGTGATGCAAATATGGTACTTGTTTTTGTTAATGATGATATTGATGACAAAAGTTGTATATAGTAGCAATTTATATTTGTTTGAATTTTTAATGGATCTATCTGTTGAACTTAGCTTATTTAGCTGACCTCAGCATCAATCTTCTAGTAATATGGAAAATTTTAGCCCACTAATACATTTTCTCCTACATTAATTTACTACGAGCATATAGCAGTATGTAACCAAAGAAAAGAAATAGTTACTTAAATATTCTCCCCTTTTAACTGCAGATTAGTACAGAGACAATAGCACTTTCTCAGAGATTGCTAATGCTTGAGGGAAATTTGGGGATAACTAGTACCAGATTATGGATTCTAAACAACCAAGCTACCAATTTTTATGATAGTTAATACCTAAATGACATACAGTTGCATCTGGTGACAATTGATGTGATGGTAATGCTTTATGAGTCAATATATATTTAATCAGTGGAAACTGTAAAAACTGGCAAGACATGTATAACATTGGCACATAACAGTGTGCAGCAGCTCTGTTAAACAAGAACACTGTATTTTTGATTGGTGGATAGGGATTATATGTGGTCGTCACTGATATTTAAATATCTTAATACTAATTTTCCTATTTCAAGGCAAAATGAACATTTTAGGAAAGCTCACATTGTTAGCAATAATAAGATCAGTCATTCTGTTCTCTCCACACAAATATTTTCAAGTGAGATTTGAAGCACTATGAATTTTACTTACATGCTAAATTCTGACATGAAGCATGATGGCCCTATTTCAGAGAAAGATGGACACATGATTAATATGAAAATTAGGGAGATGCAAGTACCTGAACTAATAAGGTAGTCCTTATTCAGGCTGGACTACCTTCAGTAATTTCACCATTTTTCATGTGTCAGCTCTGATGTGGGTTACTGGGAATAAGCAGCTTCGTGGAAAGCATTTCTTTCTACTTGGGGAATTTAAGGGCATCCAAGTACATACATATTTGGAAAAAAATGTTCATACAAATGAAGCCAGCCTTTTTGTCTAGTTACTAAATCAAGATAAAATTTTGGTATGAATATGAGAGTTGAAAACCTGTCAAGAAAAATTCATGGTGATAATATATGAAGAACATTTACTATCTCACACCTAAGATAAAAAGACTTGTTTTAGGGGAGCATTATTACTTTTAAATAATACACACCTATTTACTGGTAAAATTAAATTAATGCTTAATATGAGACCTGAGCACTAAAAGGAAGACAATGTGTTTCCCAAAGAGTAGATACATTTTTAATTAATTATTGTTAGATTGAATATTCCCTGTTTCCTATTTAATCCTTTATTAAAAAAAAAAAAGTTACTCCGCTGGGTTTTGTTTTAACTAAATTGATCAGTAACATCTCAGACAAGAATAAGAATGGTAATCTTCTATTGTAATTATTTTTTATTATTAATCTCTCTGCAACATAGCAATTTTTCTTCTTTTAAACTAAATTTTTTATATGTAGGATCTTATACCACATTTTATGTCTTTAAAGATAACTAACATTAGTAACATCCATATTTTTAATACTGAGGACACTGACTTCCACTTCTGAAAACAGTAACAAAAAGGATTTTTATTTGAAATTACATTCAAAGCAGTAAACATAGACAGGTCAAGGAAAGAAGGATAGCTAGAGTAAAAAATAATATTGGCCTACCAATGGAAAAAAATGAGGACAGGTGAGGAAAGTCTGTTTCACTGTTTTAGATGAATCCTTTTTCCAAGTTATTCCATCCTTTCTGCTTCAATAAATTTGATCCTTTCTTTTCAACAGCACAGATCATACTTGTTATAATTTTACTATGATGAAAGCCACCAAGAGCAGGAAAGATTTTAATGAATGGTGCTTGCTGTGGTTGATTAAAATTGACTTAATCTTCATTGTTGACAAAATATTGGAATATCAACTGCTTGCACAACTTGACAGTTTTAATTTTCTATTTCTGTTTTGTAAAGATGGACTATGCACCCTCATTAATGGCTCGGATTATACTGGAAAGGTTTCTTCAGGAGCAAGAGGAAACTCCACGTGAGTTACCTTTTTTCCTTTTTTTTTTTTTCTAATGGTACTCTTTTACTCCTTTCCCCCAATTTAAAAATAATTTACACTGCTTTTCAAGTCACTTAATGAGAGCCAGATTCCAAAACAGCTATCATGAACAGTTAATGACAATTAAACATAATATAAAGGACCACCCACAACTTAATAATGCTTTCTTCACAGTAATGCTTTCTTCTTTGTCTAAATTCTACATTTTACCTCTCCATTCAGCAAAATAGACAATGTGTATCAAACTCAAATATTGATTCATCTTTTATATATAGAATAAGATACATCATTTAAAAAACCACTGTCAGGAACTGGCTCTAAAAGAAACATCCATCCTTTTTATTTTAATTCAGCAAGACTGGAGAAAATACTACTTCCAAATGCAAAAATGAATTTCACTGGCCTTCATACAAGAAAATAAAAAATAAAAAAAGGAAAGAATAGAGCTACAGGAGGAGGTTCAAGCCTAAATTAATTTGCCACTGAAAAAATACATTTTGTTATTTTCTCTGTGTCAACTGCATGATTAAAACCGGCTGTTAAGTGAGCTCTGGGGATGTGCTCGTAAAAGATTTATGAGTAATATTCAATGTGATATTCAAAGTGAGTCATGAATATCAGGATAATTGCTCTCAGTGCTGGCTCTTTTACTAGGCAGGAGTTTGTCAACTGCCCCATAAATATTTGCCTAGTCTCATGTAAAAAAGACAATTTCATCTTCTGCATTTTTATTACCTAGTGTAATGTTTACTTTTGGAGCTTAGCTGTGGTAGAATAGGTAAAAAGCTTTGGAGTGTGCTTTATGCATATAATCTTTCCTCTTTGAAAGTAGTAGATAATACCTACTAAAAGATCATTCAGTAGTACATGTTGGATTTTTATTTTTTTATTTTTTGTCAGGGATTTCTCCTTTGATTTTCTTTGAATCTGCAGTTATCAGTGACTGGTGGCCCAGTTACCTTGTGAAGGTTTCATTTGAATGAATTAAGTACTTCCCCTAAAAATTCAATATCATTTCAATAGATGTAGCCTCTAAAGTAACCTGCAGTGATGCTTCATGAGCAAATCACATGATGTCAGAATGGTATGGTTTCGATTTAATCAAGAAAGAGATTAAAGTGGATGTGTGTTATTTTCAACTTCGCCGCAGCACCGCCATTTGTCAAAGTCAACCTTCTGATTGCTTTGGACCTACTGCTATCCAGGTCTTGTCAAAATAGTAGTCAGCATAGTCTGAAGCAGGTAGGCTGGCCTGTATAGAGCAGTATCAAACACAGTAAAACAGCATTCATTGACTGGTGAATTATGAAGTTAATAGGTTGATCATAAATTTTGTAGTTGTTAATTTATATGTATAACACTGGCACATCTTCGGTACATTTTTCTTTTTATTTTGTACTGCTTTATATATTGGAGTTAAATAGTACTGAATATAAATTTTGATGTATTTTGTATATCAGAATTCCTATAATTCTAATGCTAGAATTAAATGTCTTGCATGAATACATTGGAGAAGGACGTGAGCATATTTAGAAACATATCAAGGAAAGGCTATTTCAAGAATGTGGCTTCTTGGACAGCAGGCAAGTGTAAATATTGTATGCTGGGATTATACAATGATTGTCTATAATCAAATAATCATATTTTGAGGCTTTTTCTTTTATAATTGGTTGGATTTAAGGCTGTTTTATTGTGAATTGTTATAGAGTCAGATTTTTTTTTTTTTTTTTTTTTTTTTGCCTTCTAGTAAAATCAGGACAGATATCTGATGTTATTTTTAATCATCATACTTGGGTATTGTGAAGCTACCTTTTTAACTCCATCCTTGCCAGTAGATCAACTACCAGTTGAAAAGCCATTAGAACATTCTTCTGGACAGAAAATGATTTTAAAAATCTTCTTATAGTTATGTGACAAACCATTAGTGGAAGTTTATCATTTTAAAAAAATAACAGAAAATGTTAAAATTATTGCCAGATTCTAGAATTTATTCAGTTTGCTGATGACACTGGCTTGGCTTTCTTTTCTTTGTCTTTCTCATTTCCTCTCCTTGCTTTCTTCTTTTTCTCCCCCCGTAAAGTAAAAAGCTTTAAGATACTGTGGCTTGTATTCTGACACTTTCTTCCCCTTCACAGCAGCGACCTGGCTGGCCTTTGGCAATGAAATTCAATGCACATGGCTCCACAGTCAAATCATCAAATTTCCCTGTGTGTATATTAGAGTTTTGTAATGTGTTTCCATTATGAAACAATGCAGGGATAATTGTCTTTGGTAGCAATTAGCTAACAGGTTTGTTCAGTGCTATTGGCAGAGGCATCCATCATCCCCCTCCCTGACCACACTTTTTGTCTAGTGTGGACTATGGAGATCAATAGAATTCTATATAGGGGAAATCACCTCAGCTTTAATGAGCTGCAAGTCTCAGTCAGTCCTCGTTTGTATTTTTAATTTTTTCCTTTTAAAATTAGAAATCAGGGAAAAAATCCTATTCCTCTGGGAGTGAAGAGTACTGTGTATGTACTATTACTTTCAGTAGATCAATTCTCAGTTTTAAATTGTTTTTCCTTCTAGCTAATAGCTTGAGACACAAAAAGCCTTGTGACTTCAGTAACATATACTTGAAAAAAATAATCCATTCTTAAGGAGTACTGTTGGTTTTTTTGTGAGATAAATTCTAGTGTAAGACATGTATATTCCATCCAGTATCTTAGTAGTTAAATAGCAACCTGAGTGGCACTTTGATAAAAATTTTGATGTAATGAGTTTGTCCTTTCCCCTGGTTAAATAATGTTTTACACTCTAAGAATGTACTCTTGCTTATCCTAACAACAGAAGTCCATATTGATAGGATGGCTATATTTTTATTTGAGTTATATGGAGACTGAGTTTCAGAGAACATCAGTGGTTTGACCATGGTCCTATGGGTATTAGTACTTAAAACTAACCTGAGAGCCCAAATTCCAAACTAAATTTGTTCAGTTGACTTATTTTTCTTCCTCCCAAATGAGATAGTATAGGGAAGTCTGTTCACAATGTGCCATTTTGTTTTCTTCATGAAAGCTGAAGTTGAGTTGTTCTGAGGGTGAAAAGCTAGCATTTCTGTGGTTTTTTGTAACCTCAGAAAACCTAGTGAGGTAGATGAGGTCTAAGAGGTCAATTTATAATTTAGGAAACTGAGAACATCAGAAGTTGTAAATAGAAGCTCCTATGTCCTCGTCAACAGCTTCTTGTACTGTGTTATGGTGAAGAAAGTACAAGTTAGAATGCTTATTGGAGAAATGCTGTCAAAATAGGATTGAAGGTTTTCATGTCACATTATAGACCTGGCAAAAGCAGGAGATGAAGAGCTCTTCACTATCATGCCATAAGTTTGAGTGATTGAGCCCTGACCTACTCAGCAGTCTTTCTTTCTAGTCTAGAATTTTACCAATAACATTTTGGCTAATAGTGCATAATAGGTCATTACATTTGGGCCCGATGCTTGAAAGTATAACTGCTTATATTTTGAACAAATCCTTTAACATATCAAAATATTTATAATAATTTATAATTTTTCCTGTTTTAGATAATTTTCTACTTGTACCAAAAGACAGTATAATTGAAAAGTGACTGAGAAGCTATAAACTGAGTTGCTAAGAAAAACTAAATTTCAATTCCATAAAAATGGAAAAGAATGAGATTTGCTAACCAGCAGTCCAGAATCACTAACTTTAAGCTTGTATGTACAATCATAGTGAGAATAAGTTGGACAGATTCAATTAGAATCATATGGTAGAAGATACTGAATTCCAGGGCTAGGAGTTTAAATTAGCAGGCAATGAGGAATTTCCTCACAATTCTCAACAGTAGATAGTAGAGTGGCACCACAAAGCTTTTTCTTTTTATGTTAATGCTTTTCAAGAAGATAGATGTGAAGGATATCATTTACCTAGCAGTAATCAAGATCCTGTGTAATTCCTAATCTACCTCTGGGATCTCATCTTCATATCTAGAAGGCTACAGATTCTATCTTTATCATATTACTGTTTATGCTCCCTAATTTTAACATACATCTTGCTCCTTGTTAAGTCTCAAGTAGTATTAAATATGTGAGTGAAGGAAAAAGTAATAAGTGAGTGTCACACTAAGAACTGAGACTCTAATATGACTCATCCAATAGAGATCTCTGTTTATGAGGATTTTCCTGAATGGACTAAGTATGGAAATGGAGCTATTCTTAAATAGGAGATTATCTAAATGTTCACATTTCTTTCTTGAAAATCAAACACCAGTAATTTGTAAGAACTCTTCTTAATAGGGAGCCTGGCATTATAATAAAATTATAAGTTAAATATATTGACTGCTCTTGAGTCTGACTATAGGACAGGTTTAAATATCTGAAATGTTCGGAAAATACCTCCAGTCACATTAAAAACTGATGGTTTTGTTTTTTCCTGAAGAATTTATACAGCTTTTATTTATTTATTTACTTACTTACTTATTTATTTATTTATTTATTTATTTTTGGCTTTGGGATAGCTCATAGTAAGCTGTAATATCTTTTTAAAATGAACACCACAGTTGAGTGAAATTTGAAGTGAAGAGGAATATTTTATACAATTTCTCTTAAGGGGAGTGTTCTGCCTAAAATGTCTTAGGTGTCCCCCAAGTAAAATTTATGTTTATGGGATTATTAAGTTTTGTTCTTAATTTTTAAATGAACTTTACTTCATTTTTCAAACACTGGTTTAGAGCTTTGGCCAGTGTACTAAGCCATCAGTACAAGTTATGATTATCTTTAAAATTCTAGATTAAAAAAATTACGAGAGCATTCAGAAGATTTTTAGATCTGATTAGATTTTTGAGTATTCTCTAATAATACTGGAATACCAATTCCTTTGGAATTAATGTTCTTTATTCTTCTACAGTTCTCCAAGAACTATTTGAGTGCTGACTATATTCTGGATACTGCATTAGTAGGTGCAATAATAAATGGAAAGAGGAATAAAACATCAAAGAACTTACAGCTTAGTGGGATATGTGAAGTATGTATCATTCTATATGTGCTTTTAAAGGTAAAACCATGCTGGATGGAAGAAGTCAGTGGAAAAATACATTCTGGTTTGTAAAATTGGAGGAGATTTCATGAACTGGGGGAATATGCCTGCAAAGGAAGACAATTTAAAACAGAGAACTATGTAAACCAAGGAAGGAAAATGGAAAAAAATGAGATTTGCTTACAAACAGTCCAGAATCACTAACTTTAAGCTTGTATGTACAATCATGGTAGAAATAAGTTGGACAGATTCAGTTAGAATCATATGGTAGAAGATGCTGAATTCCAGGCCTAGAAGTTTAAATTAGCATGCAGTGGGAAGTTCCTAATAGTTCTAAGAAAGTATATTGGAGGACAGTTGAAGTGAACTAATAATTTAAAAAGACATCTAAATCAACTTTCATTTATATTTAAAAAGAAACAGTTATAAATTTACTTAGTGTTAGTTATAACTAACTTGCAATGTACTTTATAATAGATTGTGACACAGCTATGTGCTGTCACAGAAGAACCAAAGTTGAAGGTAATATAATACTACTATGTAGAAGCACTAGAAATGAGGAGATGGTGGATGTAGAAGGGGAGACCATTTAATGAGTTATTACTTATTATTAGAAAATGTAATACAGATCTGAATCAGTTTGCATTGGAACGAAAGAATTTATTAAAACAGCAATTTACTGGATATTGGCAATGAAGAAGTGACATGAGTGAATCTGAATTTCACCTGGGGTATCTTCGATTTATCAGAACTAAGAGTTGCTTTGAGTTGAGTAAAGAAAAATATTAATTCAATGTGGTCCACTAAATTGAAGTTTCAGAAATATATTAACTGCTTCTATGAAGTTGGAAATTTGGGGCTCCTTCTGAGGAGCATAATGTAGATTTGGGTCATCTATGACATGATCTAAGACACTTCAAATAGGAGGAGCTACTCCCCATTCGATATGTGAACCCTCATTTAATTTTTAATTATTCAAGTAATTATTTAATCCTAAACTTAATTAATTATCAATATGATTGAATTTCTATTTGCATAGTATCTTAGATTTTTCTGACCTCTAAATGGAGGGAAAATGAATATAAGAAATGAATGCATTATCCAGGAGTAAGTGCCTCATCAAGAGAAAGTGACTTTTTCTAGCTAAGCACAGAAGGAAATGTTTCCAAGTCTTTGTAAACCTCCTGTTTATTGACTGCAGGTTTTTACTTTTCATATGGGTGTCTTTCAGCCTTTTTTATCATTTATAAACTTTTTTTTAAATCTTAATTAGAAGGATTTTAAAAAAAATGAATGAAAGGCTTTTTCAAGCTTCTACACCATATGACGTTTTCCATTTCTTGAAAGCTCTCTTGTATATTTTCCTATCCTTTGAAGCTTACTAGTTAAGACAACTCAGGTGAAATTCTAGGAGTAGTTCTTTGAATTTATTTTTGTCTTTCAATTTTTGTTGCTAGAAACTATCTGTGGGTAGCCCTTTTCTTGACTCTGTTAATACATCTACTTTTTACAATTGTTCGAATAAGAAAATGAATTTTTCTCACTAGTTTGAATCAGTGTAGAAGCACATTCATTGCATGATATGTATTAGTCATAATGATTATATTGAAAGCCTTTGTCAAGAAGCTCAGGCCGTCTTCAGAAAGCTCCGATTTGGAAATTAGATACAAAACTGTTTTACATACTCATGCAGTGAGTCAGTGGCATTTAATGAACTATCTGTTATCCATGATCTTAGAAACAAGCAGAAGATGGTGATTTGAAATGAAATAACATTATACTTTGGCTATTAATGTTGATAGCTTTCTGAACTTCATATAAATTCTGACAGCCATAGAAAACTTTTGCTGAATAGTATTCCTCGACTTAAATTGTTCTCAACTATTTGTGAGGAAAATTTCAAGATCTAGAAAACAGACTGAACAGGATGTTAGGGGTTGGTGGGGACAATGGTGAGAAGATAGTTGGAGAAGAACCAAATGGGTTGCAGGATTGATTCACAGCCTGAAAGCGAAAGATAAGCAATAACTTGTCATTATTATTGCTTGATTTTGAAAGAACTAATCCCTTCCTCCCTCACTAGACCTTTGATCTCATGAAGGGTCTAAAACTAAAAATTAGTTCATATTTGTATGGAGCTTACTTACATGTGCTCATTTTTCTGTTACAGTCCTAATTTCATCTAATTTTTTTCTGCTTACGGAAGACAATTTTAAAAATTCATATTAAAGTAGAATTTTCTTAGAACTTAAAAATATTATTTACATAGATCAATACAAAGAGAAACTGCTGCTCCGTTTAATCTTTTAGTTTGTTGGGAGATATTGATCATTGATCTTTTTGGATATTCAGAGTTATTACATAGCCCTGTTGATGTGTTTTTCTACTTTAGAAACATAGTCTCTTACTACACCTACTTTTTGTTTACCTTAAGGGAAGTAGTAATTTAGGTGCCAAATTATATTGTGCAGTTGCCCCTTTTAATTAAAGAGCTTCTTCTTTTACATTTATTTAACACTCAGGTAGATTAATTGACTGGGGAGTGGGGTGGTTGGGGTTGCCTAAGCCTATCAAGATACCAAGTCATTTTCTGACAAATGTATAATTGTGAGGTTGAATGTGGAAATTGTGGAGTAGAAAATCAAGGAATTTCTTTTTTTCACCTCAAGCAATGAAATACACTAGTTGGAAAATTGTCATCATTTTGTATTTTCAAGGGGACTTAACAGCTCAGTTGAATAGCCACCAAACTGAGCCTCTTAGTTGCTCCTTTCTGCAGGGTAATGGCCCTCATCTGATCCCTTCCCTGCTAACACTTGCTTCTCTCCAACCCAAACACATTCAGACATTTGCCACTTACAATAGTTCAATTTACAATTTTTCAACTTTACAGTGGTGTTAAGTGAAATGCTTTCCGTAGAAACCATACCTCTAATGTTGAATTTTGGTCTTTTCCCAGGCTTTCAATGTTGTTTGACACTCTCTCATGATGCTGGGCAGCAGCAGTGAGCTTACAGCACCTAGATAGGCACTTGATCTCAAGAATAAATGACCTGTAGTCTACAGACTGGTTTTCATATTCAGCATGGTAGTCAATAAATGACTTGAGATTTTCAGCACATTATTATAAAATAAGCGTTATGCTAACAACTGTAGGCTAATCTAAGTGTTCTGAACACGTTTAAAGTAGGCTAGGGTAAGTTACAATGTTCTGTAGATTCGGTATATTAAATGCATTTTTTTGTTTGTTATTTTCAATTTACACTTGGTTTACTGACTCATAACTCCACTGTAAGTCAAGGAAAATGTGTACACAACTATGGGAGATTACAGGGTTGTCAGAACCATGCTCTTAATTATGTTGTGCCTTCTTTGTAGATTTGTATTGAATCCTGGACTGGGTTCTCCCATTTAGTTTTAAGCCATGGTTGCCAATTATGGTCTCAATATTTAGAGTCTGTTTTAACCTCATTCATTCTTTCTACACAGTACTTCTGAACTTCAAATTTGCTTTCTCTTTGGGAGTTATAATACCCCATCTTACCACACTCCATGAATAGTTCCTCTCTTGGTGCCTGTTGTGTTTCTGCCACCTCATCCACTGGCTTAGATAAACTTTCATTTTGAATCCTTTCTCATGTGTTCACTTAGTTATTAGCTACTTAATGCCATTCACTTAAGCAATAATAATCATAATGTTTATATTTATATAATGTTTATTATACGCTAGGTATTTTCTAAGAGCTTTATCTACTTGGACGTTTAATCCTCAGAACAACTTTGTGAGACAAGTAGTAGTATTAGCCTCACTTACTTAAGGCCTCAAAGCATAGAGGCGTCAAGTGACTTGCCACAGGTCAAAGAGTAAGTATTGACAATATGATTCCGTAGTCCATGGTTTTTAACAAATACATAAACTGCCTCCCTAGGAAAGAAAGTATATTGTCACAGAGTTCTGTGTTGTGAAATTTGTATCTAAATAGTTTTCATGAGTCAGAAAACTTAAAAGTCAACATCATAGCTCACAAATAGTATTATTACCTGTATATAAATTTATAAAATTTCCCAGTTTACCTAAAGAGTTCTTATATTTTTGTAACTCTCAAGCAGACGTAAGTACTGTATAATTCATCTACTTATGTCATATAGCACTCCATGTCTTTATAAAAAGGAGTCTTAACATATAAGTGCTTAACCTTTACTTCTTAATGATGAGATTTTAAATTGTTATTGTGCTGACATAATTAGGTATAACGCCTAAAATGCTTTGTGTGTATAGCTATAAAAGGAAAGTAATGTGATCTAGGACTGACAGTAAAGCTGTATCTAGGAAAAAATCCTATGGAAGGTTGAAATTGAATGTGGTAACTGCAATTATCTAAAAGGGAGTCTATTACCTTATGATAAAACTGTCAAAATAATGATTGGGTACTCCCACAAATTGTACAGAGAATCAATAAAACCAATATTACGTCACGGTTTGAGAATTTAGGAATTCCACTTTCTCCTAACTCATGAGAGGATGCTAATTAATATAGTTAAGAATGAGATAATTGTAGGGTTGTTTTTGTTCCCCTGCTGATTTTATAACCTTTTTTACAGTATTTTTTTGCATAAGAATTTTACTGAACATCATTCAGTAAATTCAGAAAATTCAGAAAAATATAATGGTATTTATTAATTAACCAGATAAAAATACACAGACAATGTGAGCTACTTTCTTTTGCCTGAAAGAACATAAAATGCAACATTTTGAGTAGATCTATTTTGTTTATGTCAGATTTCTGCTTCATTCAGGGCCAATACCTTGACTGTTTGGATCATAGTTGATCAGTAATGTCATTGTATATGGGCTTTTCTTTGGATTTTTATGAGGAGTACCAAATTTTTCTTGCTAAAACTTTTACCAAAATGTCATCTGTTATAATTTGTGTATAGTTCCACTGGTTCACTTGGAGTCCTGTATCAGCTGGGTATCTCTATCGGGAGCCATCGTTTGCTGTTCTTTAAAATCAGATATTAACATCTACCTTGCAGTAAATTGAAATATACAGATTAAACATGGCTTTGTAAAGTACCTACTGTGTGCCACACACCAAAGTAGGTACTCAAATTACAGTGATTTTTTTTTTGTGGTAATAAGTAGTAATATTCTAAGAAATAGTTATTTGAACTGAGAAGTAATTAATTTACCACTTACCTTCTCTGATTCTCTGATAATTTTGTAGATTCTTTTTTGAAATCTCTTGAAATGTTTTTTATAATGTTCTATATGGAGAGAAATTAATTTTGTCAAAGCAGCATATAATGGGAGACTGGATTAATTTCCTGAATTCTTCAACTAGTTTATTTTATCTTTTGATAAACAAAACAATAGCTGATGTTTTGTCTACTTATCTATGTACTATGGAAATTTACACCATTTTTACTACTATAATTATTCATCATGTATTACACTTTGAGAATTCTTTTTCAACTCCTCAGAAGCAACAGGAATTGACATTTTGGTGGTGGTAATAGAAGGTGTAAATATCTTACGAGGTTATATCTATGGAGAGCAAATCTACTAGAAAACTTTTTACTTTTTTAAATGTAGTTTATATCAGGATAAATTTAGATTTATAGATAATACAGAGAATTCTGTGTACCTGTCACTCAGTTCTATTTATCCTTTATGTTACCATGTTACTGTGATACATATGTCGATACTAAAAAACTCACATTGGTAATTGCTATTAGCTTAACCTTAGACTTTATTTGAATTTTATCACTCTTCCCATTAATGACCTTTTGGTGGTCCCGGATCCCATATTGCATTTACTTGTAGTGTTTCCAAAGTCTCCTCTGGTGTGTGACAGTTAACTCAATCTTTCCTTGGTTTTGATACCATAATGGTTTTGAGGAATATTGGTTTGGGTTAGTATGAAGTTTTTTCATGGTTAGGCTGAGAATATAGGTTTTCAGAAAAGACTGCTGAAAAAATGAAGTTCTCTTATATCAGGGGAAGATGGTATCAAAATACTTTATACTAGTTATGCTGATCTGAATCTTTTTTGTTAATGTAGTGTCTGCCAGATTTCTCTTCTGTAAAGTTGTTTTTTTCTTTTCTATGCTCTGTTCTTTGGAAGCAAATCACTAAATTTAGAACACTAAAGTTGAGAAGGAAGATTAAACTACCTTCTGGAGGTAGGAGTATCTAGATTTATTTGAAGTTCTTCTGTAAGAAAATCTTATCTCTTCTATTAAATTACCTAATCGTATATACAGGCACGCATATCTTAAAGATGGGGATAATTTCTGAGAAATTCATCATCAGGTTATTTTGTAATTGTGTGAATATCTTAAAGAGTGTAATTACTAAACCTAGATGGTGTGACCTACTAAACACCTAGGCAATACGGTATTGCCTGTTGGGATCACCGTTATTATACTATATCTGTGGTTTGTCATTGACTGAAATGTTGTTAAGTCGAGTATAAGTGTTGTATACATTGACTCTCCATATTGGCAGGTTCCACATCCATGAATTCAAGCAGCCATGGATCAAAATAAATACTATGTAGTTAGACTTGTAATGGTTGCTTCTTTTTTTCTTTTCATTACACTCTAAACAATATAATAACTATTTATATAGTATTTACATTGTTTTATAAGTAATATATTGGTGACTTAAAATATGGAAAGATGTGCATAAATTTTGTGCAAATATAATCATTTTATATAAGGCTCTTGAGCATCCATAGATTTTGATATCCCTGGGGCCCGTGGTACCAATTCCTTGCAGATACCAAGGGATAACTGTATAAATGTATATAATTGAATGTATATATTCTTCCTCAAGACCTATAATCCCAGCATAATCATGAGAAAAACATCAGACAAATCATAACATATATATATATATATATATATATACTTGTGCCTATTTTATATATTGGGTTATAATCTCACTAGAAAACTTTCAGTTGGATTCAGAAATTGAATTTATACCACACATTTTTATCTTTTCTTTTAATTCCACCTTACCTTTCTCTTTTCTATGTAACCCATAAACTGAGCAAACATATGTCCTCATCATCACTCATCTCAGTGATAAAATTATTTAGCATCAGTCCTAAATGTAGCTCCTCTGCAGGAAGACTGATAAATTCTTTTTCTGTAGCTAAATATACTTGATTAAAAGAGGCCTATTAATGCTATAATATTTACCAAAAATAAATTGTCTAGTCTGTTCTAAATTTTCACAAATCTGTTTATTAACAAACAGCTCTTTGTTTATTTTTTTCAAATCAACTAGTTTTGATTATTAGGAGCAATGCCTTTTGACATTAAGAAATCAACACAAAGGTGAATTATTTTTAAACCTGGACCTGATTTTGCTTCTTTTCCATACTTCAGTTATCACTCTTCATAAATTATTAAAAATGCTGGTCAATCAGTGAATACCTTTGTATACAAGCATTGACTGAGCACAGCATCCCACAACGTATTTATTTGACTTATTTTTTAATTATTTCTTGTTTCAATCTTGATTTTCTGTATTTCCATTATAACTATTCCTGTTGAGTTTTTAGACTACTTGAATTAAAAAAAAGTATTGTTTGCTAAGAATATTTCTTTACATAATATTTTGCTTCTTTAGTTGCTTCAGTTTAGACTTTCTACATTAGAACAAGAAATTTCTGTCTCAAGTATGAAGGAAGCAGGCTGCACCGTTCATGAAACTATCAATCTGTTGCTTGTCCTTTGAGTCAGCACTGGTATCTCTGTTGTTCTTTGTCTGGGACTACTTGCCTGACTTTTAATTGGAAGTCGAAAATCATATGTCTTACTGAAAAGCAAAAGGACTAGCAGGAATGAGGTCAACAATTGGGTGACAAAGGGCAGATTTTCTAGTTATTTTCTAATCAGACATGCTGACACTGATAATTCTCTCTCTCTCTCTCTCTCTCTCTCTCTCTCTCTCTCTCTCTCTCTCTCTCTCTCTCTCCACTCTCCTCCTCCCTCCCACCCCCCCCTCCCCCAAGCTGGGTCTCTGACTGATTTGGGTTATTTGCCTTCAACATACTTATGCTCTGCTAGAGGAGATAAGATCCTCACACAAATACATATTCAAGTTAGATCAGATTTGTTCATCAGCAAACATATTAACTGATTCTTTTTTGATCACAGTTTGTTAACTAGGAATTAGCTCATTTGTCAAGAGTTAATTTGGAAAGATTTTATTATTCATGTTGATGATTTATATGAATGAATGATTCTTTCACAGTTGTCTTCTTTTGAAGAAAATGTTTTGTACTCATAACAGATGAGTTTGACCCCTCTCACAACTGACCAAATGTTTCATACAGTAGTGTAAGCAAAGTGGAATCACCTTTGAGTCTAGGAGAAATTTAGGATATACCAATCAGTTTTCTCCTAAGGGATAATCATGGGAATTGTTATAATGTTTCATCATTTTATGGATTTTCAGGTTTTGAGATAGTTATTTTTTCAAAGAATTAAAACAGAGTAAATAGAGTTTGGGAACACTGAAAAACTTTTTGACATTAAAAAATGTAAAGTAATTAAATATTTCAGTTTAAATTTTGTTTAGTTTTTATTTAGTCATTGTGGGAAAGGTATTTTTTATACCATTTCTCTTTGATGATTTATTTCTCTATGCATCTTTCCTTTACCCCATGCTTACTTTTATTAGAAGAAAAATGTTTTGAAATTCAAACTTTCAGAAATAGTTTCACATTTTCATTATAATTTTAAGGGACTCATATATCAATATGAATTTACTTTTTCATTTATTCTCCCTTAGATAACATCAATGAAACACAATGTCAAAAAATAGACAGCATCCCTGTCCTCCAGGAGCTTACATCCTAGTAGTGAAGGCCAACCATAAACACATAAATAAACAATATTAACGTGATAAGTGCTGTGGGGGAAAATTGGAACAGTATGAATATGCTGAATACCTATATGTATAAAGAGAGAATAATTAATTTGATTAATTTGGTGAGGAGTCTCAAATTCAATTAAGCATGGTCGAACACTTTCAAGTTGCCTCATAAAATATTTTAGTACGGTACCATTTCAGATTACTGAGTGACTAACTTTTCACCAATCCAGAAGGATATTTATCACTTTGTCACTTAATGGTAAGGTTGATCAGCACCGAATCTTGTTACTTCTTTAAAAAAAAAGGCAAGAGAAATCAGTTCATAGTATACTAAGTGCCTTTTTATTTTTGAATAATGAGATGGGAGCAGTTCATTAGCTGCTGGAGGGAAAAAAAGCAGGGTAAGCAGGGCTGTACCTGGCTTGACAAGTATACTAATTACTCTCTTTCACGTGGAGCTGAAGGCATATTCGGTTCAGTTTAATGATCAGACGAAAGGCATTAGAAGGCCCCGGCTCTGTCAGGTGAGGAAGAGCAGGTGTAAGCAGATTAGTTCTGCCAGAGTAACCCTTTGGAGTCATCTTCTCCAGGATGGCACTGGGGAAAAATATCAGCACTTTTTATTTTTAGTGGGAAGATAAATTTAAGAGGAGTAAATTGGAAAATCAAATGAGGGCTTTAGCAGCCGGGGAGATTTGCAGAGCTGTCTCCGGGTGTTTGAAAGGCCCATTCATCATGTCCTACAAGTAGTCAATTCCTCTAGTATCTGTAAATGTTTTCAGATATTAGCCAATTTATATGCTCTGAGATTCATCATGGAAAATCAGCTTTACCATCGTGCATTATCTCCATCTGAGATGAAGTTTGATATATGAGCATCTTTGCAGTTCAATGAGTTGTGTGCAAAAAAGTACGTTTTTAATTAATAAACAAATTTGCTCAGGAGCTCATCAGTGTCAAGAGTAATAACGATTGTCATTCATTATTGTTTATTACATTCCTCCTGCAACAAATGTTGCCTTCTAATGAGATTTCTTTCCTATTTTTTAATTTAGTTAATGGCATTTTCATCCCAGAGAAAAATGCAAATTCCTTGTACAAAATGTACTAAACCAGCCAGTATGCTTCTCTGGAGCTGAATTGTATAAATTGTCAAAACTACTTTGCTTTGAATGGTCCTTCTTTGTGTTGTCAATATCCCTTTTGGGGGAGGTAAAGATAGGTGGGAGAACTTGGCAGGGTAAGAGATGATAAAAACTGTACTATACCAAATAAAAGGCATCTACATTTAAACAAAATTCTGGTGTGCATTGAAGTGGCAAGGACATTTCTCAGAGCAGTGCTCTTGCCTTTTGTATGTAGTAAGAAATTCAGAAACACATATGCACAGACCGTTAAGAGGGGGAGGAAAGTTTAAGAAATTAGAAGATGAGAATGAGATTTATTTTTTTACTGAATAGAACAGAATACTTCTCTATTATACATGCACACACATACACATGCACATATGCACACACGCACACGCACACACACATACAGCCCACATAAAAGAATGTCTAATTATGAAAATGTTGCCTTCCCCTTAAAAAAGAAAAGCCATATATATTTCTCTTAACCTTACCATGATCTGGCCTGTTAGGCGAGAATGTGCCATCTAATAAAGGCTCCTTAATAAACGTATGCTTGTGGTGTTGGAACCTGCAATGATGCAGAGATGTTCAAGTGTTATTATTTACTGCAGTGTTTGCGCAGGACGGCGAATCCTCTGCTGCAAATGGCATTACAGCTGTGATGAATGAGCATTAGGGTAACTCATTTTAAATGTGCTTGATTTATTAGCATGGGGGTCTCCATTTCCAGCAGGTCAATGCTTTACTGCAACACACAAAGTCATTGTCAAGGTCAGCCTCTTTATGAATTTTTTAAACAAAATGCCTTGATCACATATCAGGTTCTTCATAGAGAGGAAAAACAGAAAGGAATAGCTTTTGCAAAAAGATTTCTTTCAAAGGGCCAAAGGCAATGTTGGTCAAGCTTCAATTATGATTCCTAGTAAGACAAGAACCTTAATGTTCACTGTTTGCCTTCGGGGATGTTTATTACACACAACTATTTTGCAGAAGCAGCGTCAAATCTACAGCATAAAACTACCATTAGGCGGAAAAATCAATCAAAATGCCATTAAAGTGGAATAAGGTGCCAATAGTGCTGATGTGGTTGCAGGTGCTTTGATTTTCTTTCAGATTATTAGGCAGAGTCTCGCAGTGACTTTGTTAAGGGAAATGAGTGTTGTTCAGAAGTGATATGTCTCTTGGCTTCATAAAGTTTGTGGCCTCATATTTCCCAGTTTATTGATTATCCATTATCATTTGTCAGGAGGCGTCCTAACTCAAGGGGAAAATATAACTCTCTTTTTCTTGCTGAACGGTAGTGCTGTATAGATCTGCAGAAAGGTATTTCAGATGTACCAATCTTGGAGAAAAATGAGCAAAGAAATAAAGCAATGAGTGTGCCTTCCAGGTCTGAGCAGTTTAAAGGGTAGATTGCTGACAGTACTTTGTTCTCACATCAACCCTTTCTCCCTTCATAACATGGGAGCAGGAAGAGAGAAGTTCATAAGGCCACTGAAGTACCCCCAGCTCAGGATACTGCAGCTGTATGTGATAATCTAAGGCATGAATGTTCTTTATTACCCCTGGCATAATGGCGCTTAATTTATAGATGTTTTTTCTTCATATTCATTTTTATTGGCGACTATTAAAATTTTTTTCTGCTTAAGTCAGCAAAAATGTAATTAAATGGTCCTTTTAATTTACACTTAATTGCTGCACTGTAGAAGTAATTTCTTCAGTTCTTAAAAATGTATTAAGTTCCTCATCCTTTTCTTCAACCTGTCCTGTTGACCATGGCCACTGTAGAAAATTGCCAAGGGTGAAAAAATATGTCATCTGCTTTCTTTGGAGTAGTTTCCACCACTGGTCTGTCATTTGGGGTGTCCAGAGGTGATGCATACAGAACGAGTGTTGCTGGTTACTTTCCTTCAGAGACTAATTGCACTTCTCCCTTAACACATTTTGTTTCTAGAAGCCCCAAGAGCTTGCAGCACGACTCTTTGTAAACCCTATCCCTCACTTTGGCACAGTATTGTGCTGCCATTGTGCTCAGCGGACTTGCTGAAAGATTAATTACAACTGAAGAAATGTATCTTTTAACTGTCTCATTACATAAAGAATTCATAGTGAAGTTAACGTCTGCCTAATTTAATGATATACGGATTTTAATTATATAGTACACTGTTAATTGTACAGCTATTTTTAGATCAGGCTACTAACTTGTTCATTTAAATGAATAGCTCATTTTCTTGAGGGACTAAAATGTAGACTCCTTTGAAAACTCAGAGAATTTTAAGACCTCTGCAGAAATATTCTAACCTGTTATGTTTTTTTAATGGTTTTTGTCTTTCTTTAACATGAGACTGACCTATACTTTGTCTTTGTTGCTTAAGTTGTTTGATGTGTAGCTGTGACTCTTTTTTTTTTTTTCTTTCCTTGGTAATTAATAAACTATAAGTAAGATAGATCTCTATATTGGATAATGGATAGAAATTGAATAGCTGTGTTTTCCTTGAAAGTTGTTGAGATTTTTCTCAGGAGTATTAGCTGAAAGTTATTTCTGAATAGAAGCACTGTCCCTGGCTGTAATTAGTCACATGGGCTTAGTTCCCAGGAAATGTTTCTTTCAATGTACTGAAAGTACGTGAATTTTCATATTGTTTAACTTACCTTGAAATTTCATCTCTGCTTTCCCATCTGCCCCTCTCCTAAAATTTAAGAAATCTAAAGTTTAGTGTTTTCTTTTCCCATTAGATTCAGGGGTGGCTGCCAAAAAAAGTGCATGCGTTCAATCCCAAATACACTCTCCCTTTCCATGAATCCTTCCAATCCTGAGCAACATTTTTAATGACTTAGAATTAACTACTTTCTAATTATGCACTGAAGCAGACACCATGATGTGATATGGGCCTTTGCCAGCAAATGGAAACACAGGAGATATAAATGAGCAGGCTTCCAGAGGGAATTGTTCTGGAAGCTTCTTAAAGTCATCAGCTTGCAAAGCAGAAACTTACCCCTGTCTCTCTGAATATAATACAGACTTGGTCAGACTAGCAACCACTGTGGTGTTACCTTTGGAACATAAATTTTTCTATCTTTTTATAGAGCATGAGACTCTCTTGCCAGAGTTTCTAGGTATGCTAGCAAATTTTGGTGAGGCTTTATGGCCATTAACTTTCTCCCCTAATATTGAGCTGGAGTCTTCTCTGTGATTAACCCTCAGTGTTATCTGACATTCTGGGGCCCAGGAAACTTAGGCAAGAGAGTTCAGCTTCCTTAAGAGTCTCTACATTTCCTCTGCATGGAACACTAAGTGTCTTGAAACTTCATTGCTAACATTTGAATTGGAGAGAGATCTAGGAGAGAGGACAGAATACTGTTATGGCAGAGCCTCTAGATGGCGAGAAGACTGAAAGCTGGGCACTCAAAGGTAGAGAAAAAGGCACTTTATTGCAAGCACTGGTGCTGGCCCAGGGGTATTGTTACCCAAAGCTCAACAATAGGGGGTTTAGGGGAGCTTCTTTCATCTCCTTGGCTACATGTGGTCTCTACTTGGCAACTCTTATCTGTTATGTACTGCTGCAGAGTAGGGAGGCTATGTTGTTTGTCCTTGGTCAATAGCAGGACATAGCTGCAGTCTCCATAGAACAGGACATAGTTATAGCTGCCATAGTACCTTGGAAAATTCCTGGCAGTCTAACTTTTCCATTTGGGTCAGGGAAAAGGTCTTCTACCACATTCCCCCCTCTTGATCCTCAAGCTAATTTACAACCTTGGGGATTTTACAGGAGACTCTAAGGTGGAGGTGGGAACAGGGGTGATGAGTCTTTCTGACTTCTTCCTGCTGAATGGGGACATCGCGGGACTTAACAACGTGAGTCTTCTTCACCCAGGGGTTTGCAATGGCAGTTCGGTGACCTAGTCTGGAGTAACATCTGAAGCTTTAAGGCCTCTAGGTGAGAGGAGATAAAATGGGTGAGTAGGTTCAAGATGCAGGGATCAAACAAGAGTGCAAGTAACAATACAAGGAGGGACCCCAACAGGGGCAAAAGCCATGATAGGCAGCTGATGTTTCTGAACCAGGAGCTCCTGAGATAAGATGAATCTGTGAGATTCTGGTTCTGACTCTTGTTAAAACATTCACAGTCTTCTAATGGACCATGATTGTAGGGCTGGTATCCCATCCTGCCAGTTGAGGTACCAGGGATAAAGGGGAGAGCTATAAGCAATAATGAGGGAAACATGTTTTGGGTGTCAGAGAAATGTTTCGGCAGTAGTGCAGCATGGTGGAAGAAAGGGGTCTGATATACCAGCAGTCTGCATTGGCTGAGAAGCAACAGACCCACACAAGGGACCCACAATCCTGGTGAGTAAGAGCAAAAGGGAGAAGCAGGACCTAGAAGAAAATAAGAAGGAAAAACAGGGCCTGGTTCAGCGTCTGCTGGCGATTTCTACAAGTCTCTTCTGAAGTGTCAGCCTGAGATGAGTGGGAGACAGTTGTTGGGCAATCCAGCTTAGATGATGTTCAGAGGGATCCCCCTTCTACTTCAGTGGTCTGTTGCTCAGCTGGTGGGCTGCTTTCACCTGACAATGGTGGATCCAGGTGTTCAGACCTCAACCTGAAGAGCTGTGGTGGTGGTTAGTATGACTGGATTAGGGCCCCTTCCAGGTCGGCTTCAGGAATTCCTTTTTCCAGTCGTTTACTCATACCTGGTCCCCTGGTTTGTAGGGGTGTACACTTATTCCTAAGGAGATGGGTAGTCCGTCTTACCAATCTATGTACTTCAGGGATTGTTTTTCCTAATCCCTATAATTTTATCTGGATTTCTAAGTTTCCTAGTTCCTTTAGGTCCCCTGTTCGGTCTACTTAAAGGGTGTGGGGGTAATATCATATAGACTCTCAAAAGGGAAAAATCCTATTCTGGACCCAGGGGCACAACGTACCCATAGCAGGGCTGAGGGCATTATGTCTGTCCAGGGTAGACTAGTTTCTCAAAGCAATTTAACCATAGCCTGTTTGAGGGTCAGATTCATGCATTCTACCTTTCCTGAACTCTGGGGCCGATAGGCCATGTGTAAGTTTCATTGGATAACTAGGACTTTAACTAACCATTGCACTACTTCTGCTGCAGAGGATGGGCCATTGTCTGATCCTATAGTCAATAGCATCCTGTATCATGGGATAATGTCTTTTAGCAGTGCCTTGGTTACCTCTCTGGCCTTTTCTGTATGGGTGGGGTATGGTTCAACCCAGCCTGAGAAGATGCAGACAAAAACTAAGACATATTTATTTCCTCTGCTTGGTCCAATCTCAGTAAATTCTACTTGTAAATCTTCAAAGGGAGTCTGGCCACAGCGTTGAATGCCTGCTGGCCCAACAGGACCCTGTCGGGCGTTATTCTGTGCACAAAGGAGGCAGCAGTATGTCACCTAGGCACAGAGGGACAGCAGTCACACAATCAGTCAAACAATCTGGTAGTACCGGCTCAACAAGGTTTCTCGAGCAGTTTTTCCAGTTGGGTAAGTTCATGCTGCTGAAGGACGACCCAGTGTGCTAGTTGTCCTGGCACTTAGATCCATGGTCTGGGAGCACCCACCATCCTTCTTTTGTTATCCTTCCCCTTCCTGTTTTGCCCGTTCCTTTTCCTGGGCTGTGTGCATTGCAGGTATAGGTAGTTCTGGGACCAGCATGGTCCTTGACGGTGCTGTCTGTTCTTTGGCTGCTTGTCTAGCTGCTGCATCTGCTCGGTGGTTTCTCTCTGATACTGAGTCTCTTCCTTTCTGGTGCCCCTTGGAGTGTATGACTGACTGGCCATAGACTTGTGTTCCCTTGGGTTCCCAAACTACCTCTAGTAGTTTTAGGACTTCTTCTTGATTTTTGATTCCTTTTCCTCCTGCTGTTAAAAGTCGTCTTTCCTTGTATATAGCCCCACGTACATGCAGAATGGCAAAGGCATAGTGCAAGTCAGTGTAAATGTTGACACGTTTATCTTTGCTGAGTTCTAACGCCCTGACTAGGGCCCATAGTTCTGCTCTCTGGGCTGACCAGCCCTCAGGCAAGGCTTTTGCCTCTATAGTTTCATAGTCTGACACAGCTGCATACCCGGCTTGTCTCTTGCCCTCATCTATGAAACTACTACTATCTATAAAATATGAAGTCAGGGTTTTACAGAGGCTTGTCTGTCAAGTCTGGTCGGCTAGAATAGATTTCATCAAGACTCTCTAGGCAGTTATGCGCTGGGGCCTCCGCGGCAACAAGCAAAAAGGTGGTGGGATTTAGGGTTTGTATTGCTTCTAGTCACATCCATGGGTTTTCGCACAGGAGCCTTTGGTACTGGGTCATCCGGGCATGAGTTAGCTAGTGCTGTCCCTTGACATTCATGAGTGTGATAACAGAATGGGGCACCTTAACATTTAGGTTTTGTCCCAATGTAAGCTTGTCTGCCTCTTTAACTGGCAGTGTAGTGGCTGCAAGAGCTCTAAGGCAAGGTGGCCAGCCTGCTGCAACCGGGTCAATCTGCTTTGACAGGTAAGCTACTGGTTCTCTGCTAAGGCCCAAATTCTTGAGTCAGTACTCCCAGAGCCACCCCATTTTTCTCATGTACAAACAGGTTGAAGTCCCAGGCCACATCTGGGAGTCTCAGTGCCGGTGCTCAGTGATTTTTATCTTTATGGTTGTGAACACTTTCTTGTTCAGGTCCCCAAACAAAGTGTGCCTTCTACTGTCCTTGGAGGGCCTTATATAGGGACTTTGCCAGCTCTGAAAACCCTGGGATCTATATGTGACAGAACCCTGCTGCTCCTAGGAACTCTCAGATCTGCCGCCGAGTAGTGGGAACTCAGATGGCACATACTGCCTGCTTTCTCTCAGTCTCTCAGTCAGCCCCCATTTCCCTTGGGTTGTTCAGAAACCTAGGAACTTGACTTCTTTCAAGTATATTTGAGTCTTTTTCTTGAGACCCAGTAGCCGGCTTCAGTCAGAAGCTGCAACAGGGCCCTTGTACCTTTCTAGCACTGAGTTCGAGTGGGGCTAGCTCATATGAGGCAGTCTACATATTGGAGTAAGACGCATCCTAACTCCTGACCTGGAAACTTGGACAGGTCAGATGCTAGCACCCCAATGAACAGGGTCCGTGAGTTCTTGAACCATTGACGCAGCCTGGTCCAAGTGAATTGTTTCTTAGCCCCTGTGTTCGGGTTCTCCCACTGAAAGACAAACAGGGGTTGGCTACTGGGTACCAATCAAAGACAGAAAAAGGCATCCTTCAAGTACAAACAAGTAAACCATTCCTCCTCTGATAGTATGAGTCCTAGTAGGATCTATGGATTTGGCAGCACCGAATATAGGGTGACAACTGCTTCATCAGTGGCCCTTAGATCCTGGACTGGGTGGTAGTCATTAGTCCCTGGTTTCATTCCAGGTAATGGGTATTCCACAGTGACTGACACTTCTTTAACAAGCCCCGTTTGAATATTCACTCCAGGAAAATCTGGATTCCTAGGCGTGACTCCCTTGTAACCATGTATTGGTGGATTTTAACAGGTTATGCTCCAGGCTTTAGGTCAATCAGCACTGAGGCATGGTTCTTTGCTAGGCCCAGAGGATTTCCTTCCACCCAGACTTATGGGAATTCAGCTTCAGCTCTAGGGCAACTGACGGCTCCACAGTTGGCAAGTCTTATAACCACCATTCTTCCTCTTGTAGCACTGCTAAGGACAGGATCATTGTAGTGACTTCTTTACCTAAATGCAATTGTGCCAAGCCATCTGGGGCAAAGGCTATTTCTGCTTTCATTTGAGCCAGAAGATCTCTGCCCATCAGAGGCACTGGGCAGTCTGGCAGATACAAGAGCTCAGGAACTGCTTGGTGGCCTCCCAACCTGCACCTGCAGAGGCCACAGAACAGTCTGTGGGTCTTGGCTCCAGTAGCCCCTATGATAGTGGCCTCACTCTCTGAGAGGGGTGCTACCTTGTGAGTAACAACTGAGTGTTCAGCCCCTATATTGACCATAAAGTTCAGTCTGTCCCCCAATTTTCATTTTGACCATGGGCTCGTGGGGGCCTAATTGGAAAGAGCCCTGTCTGTCCTAATCAGAGTCTGTCCCTGCCAGCATAATCAGGCCTGCTTCAGGTGGCTCAGGCTAGTAGCAGCTTGGCAGGTTGGAAGAACCCGATTTCCTTTTCTGGCTGTTTGGACATTCGTTTTTCCAGTACCCTATTTTCTTGCAGTATGTACACTGGTCCCAACCTAATGGAGCCTTCCTAGTTCCCAGCCCCTGTCTTTTGTAACCTCCCTTTTGCATGGCAGGAGAGGGGTGTCCTAAGGCAGCTGCTAGAAGGTTTACTTTCTTCCTTAGCTGCTCATCAGGCTCCTTCCTCAATACTCGGTTCTGATTAATGAAGACCTTATTTGCTATCTCCAGAAGATCATTGGAGTTATTGCCTGCACAGCCCTCCACTTTCTGAAGTGTCGTTCTTACATTGGGCTGAGCCTGGCTGACAAAGGCAGCATTAATCATTCTTTGATTCTCTGGGACCTCAGGATAAATGGGAGTATAGAACCTAAAAGCTTCACAAAGTCTCTCATAAAAGTCCATGGGGCGTTCCTCTGGTTTCTGGAGGACCTCTGAGGTCTTAGCCATGTTAGTGGGCTTTTTAGCTCCTGTGCGGACTCCTTCGAGAAAGGCCTGGTGATATCTCTCCAACCGATTTCTCCCTCAGTGTTAGGGTCCCCCAATGGAGTGTGGGGGGTGTCATCAGCAAGGGCTTCTTTTACTCAATTTTCTGTATTTATGATGCCTGACAGGGCTTGACTATGAAGCCACTTCCTAGCCTCTGTCATAATTCTCATTTGCTCCTCAGTATTGAAGACAGTAAGAAGGAGTTGGCGGCAGTCAACCCATTTTGGCATCTGGGTCTGAAAGATTGATTCCAGGAGATCTATCATGTCCCGAGGCTTTTTAGAGTAAGCTGAGATATGATGCTTCTAATTCAGGAGATCAGTCGTAGTGAAAGGCTGATAGTAAAAGACTGATCCCCTCTCTTGTAGGGTCCCATCTGGGGCGAACCATTAAGGACCCCTGACCTCACTGCGGGGCATTGCTTCTGGTGGCTCAGGCTCTTGATCAACTGATCTCAGGCATCTGCTGACTGCCTCTGGTGTGTCCAACTGAGGCTGAGGGCTTTGGTGGCAAGACAGGGTGGTGGTGTGTCTGGGTCCAGTGGAGCATTGGGAACAGCCTAAGGAGCATATGGAGGTGACTAGTTCTGCAGAGGAACCTCTTCTGGATCTCCCTGGAAGATTGGTGGCCTTTGTTTCTTCTGAGGCATCTGTTTTGTTTCCTGGCTGACTAAAACCTTACACTGTCCTTGACCACTAATGCAGAGCCGCACCAGTGGAGGCTTTAACTCAGGCAATTTCTAACCTCTGGTCTATACATAGAAAGTGATCAGTGTGGCCTGGGTCTCCTGTCACAACTTTGTAAACAGCCCTCACTGTGAGAGATCTAAAGTTCCTCTGATGAATATCCTACCCTAAAGGCTGGCCACTCTAATTCACATAATTGATGCAATTTTCAAGGGACCAATTTGATACCATAATCACTTGTAAATCCCTTCTTAAAGTTTTTTTAACATGCATTATGAAACAGTGCATTTAGAAGGCTACATCCCATGATTGTGGGCAATAGTTCCCTCCCAATGAACGAAAACACAGGACAAAAACACAGGGAAACTTTCACTGCGTCCTTCTGGATGCTCCCCTTGTGGGGAATTAGATGCCTCTTAGCTTTCAAGGGTGCATCATTATAAACCCCTGATCCAGATCGACACTGCAGGGAGGAATTGAATTTCTTTAGTCCCTCAAGTGTACACAGCACCTTAAACCATATGAGATCACCACGGAACCACAGGTTGGGACTCAGTCAGATTCTGTAGCTTTTGCTGTGGAGCAGAATATTCATTCTCACTTTCACACACCAGTCAGTCCGAGTTTGGCTTCCACACAGGAAAAGTCCCTATTCTCAGAGGCAACAAAGTCACCTAAGGGGTGATCAAGCCCTTCTTCTGCCATGAATGTTGCGCTTGAACTCGGACTGGGTCCCTGGGGACACTTAATAATCAAACGTCTGGTCCTGAAAGGCTTTTCTCTACTTTTTTGAGTCCACCGGCGTGCAACAGGAATCCAGTCCCGCTGGCCCGATACAGACTGGAACCAGAAATTACCTGGTGGCTCCGTCCCTCTGCCTCAGAGCCCATGGGAGGACTCACCATTGGCCCCTGTCAGTGGTGGCAACAAAGGGCAAACATGGCTGACAGTCTTCCTGGCCAATGCACCAAATGTTATGGCAGAGTCTACACATGGTGAGAAGACTAATAGCCAGGCACTCAAAGATAGAGAAAAGCACTTTATTGCAAGCACCAGTGCTGGCCCAGGGGTATTGTTATTCAAAGCTGAGCAATGGGGGTTCTAGGGAATCTCCTTTTTTACTCTAAGGTAATGATTCATCTCCTTGACTATGTGTGGTTTCTACTGGCAACTCTTATCTGTTATGTACAACTGTGGAGTAGGGAGACTATGCTTGTTTGTCCTTGGTCAAGATAACAGGACATAGCTGCAGTCTCCATAGAACAGGTCGTAATTACAGCCGCCATAGTACCGTGGAAAATTCCTGGCAGACTAACTTCTGCATTGGGGTCAGAGAAAAGGTCTTCTACCTCAACACTTGTAGAAAACTTGAGTTCATTTCTTATAAATGTGATGAATTAATCTAGAACGTTTCAGATCACCTTTGAATACTATGAGATTAGTGTTACAGAAGAATAGCCTGATAATTAATTATGATCCCATCTGACCAAGTTCTTGTCATGGCTTCACTTTGGGAAAATTATTAAGTTTCATATACCTCATTCTCTTCATTTCTAAGATGAGGATAGCCATCCTGTAGGTACATTATTATAATTCAGTGAGTTAATACATAAGGAGAGTTGATAATAGTGCTTTCCATATGCTAAAATCTCAGTCAATGTGTTAGCAATTCTTTTTAGAAGTGGAAACTTGTATAGGCTAGACCTCACTGTGAATGTTCAGCTGACTCATACAAAGATTAAATCAGTGTTTACAAAATTTTTGAAATGAAGATGCAGCTACAGTTTTTGTCATAGTCACATAGTACTATATGTACTTGTAATAAATGTATTTCATTGGTGTTTTTAATTTGCCATTTTATTTCCTTGCCAGTGTTCAAAATGTCAATTATTTAATTATACATTGAAAAGAACAAACATCATATGACTTAACTCTTGTGTTATATAGAGAAACCAAACAAACAACTGAACCAAATCAAGCAAAATAGACTTTTAGTCTTAGAAACAAATTAGTGGTTATCAGAGGGAGGGGGAAAGGAAGGTGGATAAATCTAATAAAAGGGGTCAGTTATAAGGTGAAGGAAAGAATTGGACTGTTGTTCATGAACTTTATGTAATATATACAGATGTTGATTTATGATGATATAGATCATAATTTTGTGTTATACTGCAATGTTTCTTCAATGAAATTTTTTAAAAAGAAATTTATAATTCAAACATAATTGACAACTTTTGTCATAAATTGAAAGTACTTATACAAATAATGCATTGCTGTTAAAAATTTGTTTTGTATGCTAGTAAAGTGACCTCACCTGTGTCTGTGTTAAGTACTCTTCTCTTTGACACGACATCAGACGTTGTCAACATTTATCTAAATATCATTGTGTCCTGTAGCTTCTTAACCTAAATTTCTAAAAATAATTTTAAAATTTCTACTTGTTCATATGAGAAAAGCTATATTAAGTCAAATCCATTTGCCTACCTAAAAATTGCTCTAACTATAGGGAGTATGAGCAGCACTAGATTTTGAGTAATTAACTTAGCAATTCATTGAGTAGTTATTTTGTGCAAAATAACTTCGAAGTCATAACACAGAAATATTTCTACTTTTAAGCAGCTTACTAAGTGCCCTGAACAAATAGTTCCTTAGTCTTCTGTGTGAATCACACATTCTCAAAGGGAGTGATAATTGCATAAACAAATATATAGTATATCTGTGGCATTAAAATTTCAAGAGGGAGGCTCAGTATATTGGGGAAAAACTGTCTAAAAAAAATCTCCTTAGATAGGTCATAATAGAAAAAAATGTTAAGACATTGAGGTAGACCAAAAATAGGACCATATAAAGCAGAGCATGAAATCTGAAACCATTATTTCAGAACCAGTTATAAACTTGTAGTGATTATTTTTTATCTTGTTGCGGTGACCACTCGATGAGCCTAGTTCTTTCTCCTTGTAAAAGTCTCTGCATACTTAAAGATTTTATTGAGGAAATATGGTATCCTTTCTACACCGTGCTAGATATTTTTTCCATCAGATTTCTTTTAATGGGTCTTGGTTTCAAGTTTTAGCGTCCTGATCAATCTTCTGTCAACAGATGACAAAGTAATGTTTAATCAAATGCCAGATGATTGGTGAACAGTGTTCATTTATTCTACTCCACACAATGAGGGAGAAGAGGACAAGCAGATTGGAAAAATAAGGGAAAATCTTACTGAAAGAGGTTAAGAACTGACCTTTGAACTTTGGGCCAAGAGAAAGATGAGAGCAAACATTCATGAACATTCTAGATTTAGCAAATGGAGTTGGGGGCTGAGGTGAAATTGCATATATTCCTGGTATCTAATAAATTTTGTTAAATAAGAGTTAATGGTGGATAGTGGCTATAGAGGTGAAGTTTCCTGAGATGAGAATCTGATCAACATGACTATTCATGCTTTGGAGACATCTTCTTTGTCCTTTCATAATTCTTTTTTTTTAATTTTGGTAAATCTAATTCAAATTACTTTTACACGATTCTGTGCTAGTTAGAGAACAAAATTAATTTGTCCCTATAGTTTACCTAATGTTAAAAGATATTTTCTAATGACATTATCAAGTAGGATCACACTGCTTCGGAGATCACTCCTGTGCAGTGGGAGAACCAGAGGGTCTTGCCTGTAATTCTTGAGGAATAGTTCTCCCTGCAAGAATAAGTAGGTTCCTGCAGGCCACTGGCATTATAGGAATTATCCAGAAAAGACATTGGCAGAACAACTTCCCTGGAGATGTACCTGAGACTTCCATTCCTTTGATGTCCTTAGGGCTTAAAACAGCGTTTGAAAAGTTTAAATTCTAGCTCATATTTTAGTTTTGCTGTCTTGGAGCTCAGCCTCTGGTGCAGCCACATGAAGAAGCAAAATGCCTGGTGTGTTTTAAGAACATTACCAACTGCAGGAGTAGTTTTCCTTCTATGGTGGGCAATAGGTTCTAATACCACACGTGAATTTTTTTTCCCAATAGTCCATCTTGTCTTTGTGCCTTTTTCATCCTTTTCTCTTTCCTGACTGCTGCCATTTGATCAACAGTTGACCCCATGCTTGTTCACCCATCATACATACACCTATTTGTGCCTTGGATTCCAGGTCCCAACTCTATATGGTCTAGCATTTATTTTAGTTCACATATACTGTAGCCAAAAGGCACTCTGCAGTGAGCAGGACTTTAATAGACCCTCGGAGCATAGATTATCCTACCAGCTTATCTGCTGCTCAGATAGTAGCTGGCCATTTATCTGAGCTTTTGCTAAGGAAAGGAAGAGTTCTAAAATGAGTAAAAGGTTAGTAGTTTGAGGGAAAGTCTCCACCTGCTTGGTTGCTGATGCTTGATATGCCGTTAGCTAGGGGAAAAATTCTCCTTTTTCATAGTTCTGGACAAGGCTTAAAATACAACCTCCCACCCCCATGGAGTGCTAACACGTTAAGCTAATATACAAAAAAAACTATGAATGACTTCTACCAGGTTCTTTCCAGAGAACAATTTTGATTATGGATTGAGCACTAAGTGTCAGAAAAGGGTGGGGTAGGAGAGGCATGTAAGAAGGAAGAATCTGGCTCCCAGGTTTTTCCTATTGAACAGGTTTGTTTCTGTCTCTCCAAGGCTGTGCCCATACAAAATTGGTAAGAGCAGTCCCCTGACTGCATACACATCTCATGAAGTCTTTCTTTTTCTACCCTCTAGATATCATATAAGTTAAAGAATATTCTATTTAATGATAATGAACGCAGTGTTGGGAAGCAGAAATCAGGCCATATTGTGTTCTAACACAACCAAAGCAACAATATAACAACTGTAACAGTTCAAGTCTCAAGAGGCATGTTAAATGCTTTTCATGTGTTATATGATTTCATGTTTACAACAACCCTGTAAAATAGTCACCATTGTTATGCTCTTGTACAGACAAGGTAACTGAGGAACATAGGCATTAACTTGTTGAGATAACATAGCTAGTAGGTAAAGGAACCAAACTGCAAACCAGGTCTGTCTATTCTAGACTGTTCATATCCACTGTTCCATGTGCCTGTCCATGTGAAAGTATTATAGGTTTTGGAGTTCAGTTTTTTTAAAGGCATGTTTTCCCTCTTTTGAGGAAGATGTAGATATAAACCATGGTCTTATGTAATAATCTAGACTAAGTTATAAGAAGCCATAAGCTTCTACCTTGTTCTCTTTGGATGACTGCTCTTATAACTCATCTACTCCTTTAAGGAGAGGTCCAAGCAGGCTTGAGAGAGTCCACATGGAGACAAACTAAGACCTCTCACCCACAATTCTGGCTGAGGTCAGAAAAGCTCAGAATATTCAGATATATGAATGAGTCATCCTAAAGAATTCACTTGCCTAGAAAAATGGCAAAGAAACTTGCTTACTATATATGGCCTTGAATTGTGGTATATTAGGAGAGGAGAGAGTTATTAGAAGCAGGTTCATTCGTAGGTTTGGTTCCAGGTTTACACTCTGATTTACTGCAAGAAGTATAAGCTAAGAAATTAACTATAAAACTGATTTCTGAAACTAATCTTTCATGATTATCTCCACAATGCAGGTCTAACTAATTTTGCTGAAAATAAGTTCACAGTTCAAAAGTGTATAAACCAAGTGAGGGTACCACTATTGTGGTGAAGATAATAGATAGATAGATAGATAGACAGATTGATAGATATAGATAAAAATAGCACACTTTAAAATTAAAGAGTATAAATTAGACCTTTAAGATGGCATTTATAAACTGTAAAATAAATCTATAAAATAAAAATACATAAGCTGAATGAATTAATGAAGCAGGATAAATGGAAGAATAGAAAATATGAAAAAGAACAGATTTGAGAAAAGCAAAAATAAAATTTAGTAATGGCCTAATTGTCACTAGAGTTAAAACTTTCTTAGATAAGTAAGAATGGAAACTATTAGATTGGAAAATAATTAGCGGAATTATATTAGAACAAAAATTAGTGAATTCTAGGATGGATCTAAGGAAAGTATCTTTAAAATAAAAAATCAAGGTAAGGAAAATATAAACATTTTATAGGAGTAGGAGACATAGAAGAGAGATAAGCCCTTATAATAGATGTCTGGTTAAGAGTTCCAAAAACAAAGAATGGAAAGCAAGGATATAATGGCTCAGAATTTTCAAATTTGTTAAAGGTATATATACTTAGGTTCATGAAGCATAACTAATTTCAAGCAGACTAAATAAAAGAGCCATATGCAGGCATATAGTCATGAAACTGTTAACATCAAAGAAAAATGTAACAGCAACCAAGGTAAAAAACAAATTACTTATATGTAGATTACTCTTAGACTGATAGAATTCTCATCAATAACAAGACAGTGGAATTATATCTTCAGTGGAATAAAGACTCTCAGCCTTTAATTCTATATCCAGCTATCTTATCATTCAAGAATGAGAATTAAATATATTTTCAAACAAGGCCAGACTAAGAATTTTGACTACTCAGTGATCGAAGCTGAGAGAATTAATAAATGAGGTGTTTCAGTAATAATATCAAATTTTTAGATATTGGATCCAAAATGGAAAATGGAATTCAAGAAGCAATGCTGAAAGAGGAAATTGGCAAACATGCTGATAAATCTAAACAAAAGTTCACTAAAAAATCAAAACCAACACACACACACACAGATTGATTTATTATAAGAAATTAACTCACATGATTATGAAAGCTGAAAAGTCCCTAGACCTATGGAACCTGGTGTGGAGGAGGATTTCCTGATTGGAACTAGTGCTTTCTAAATTCCTTATACAGAAATGTATAAGGAATATCCACTTCCTTATCTGTAGGGGATATGTTCCAATACCCCCAAATGGATGCCTGAAATCACAGATAGTACTTGAACTGTATATATACTATGTTTTTCCTATACATACATACCTATGATAAAGTCTAATTTATAAATTCTGTGCAAGAGATTACAAGCAAAAACTAATGATAATATATAACAATTATGGCAATATACTCTAATAAAAGTTATCTGACTATGATCTCCTCAAAAATACCTTACTAGATGTAATATTTTCAAATCTTGGTCAACCTTGGGTAAATGAAATCACAGCAGAACTCTGTATAAGGGATGGCTACTGTACTTAGAATTCCAAAGAAAGAAAATTATATTAGAAAATGTTCATTTAAAAAATTCTTTTGCAATGACTACTGAAGAGGTAGATGTAAACTTTCCTACTTCTAAGAGAATAAAGAGAAAGGGGAGATATGAAAACTGAATCAACTAGACGTTATAAAAGGAAAGAATGGTTAGCAGAACATAGAAAATAAGAAGGTAGATATAAGTTCAAATGTGTTACAGGTAGATTACACTCACTTTTTAAAAGCAGAGATTTTGGTGTTTGGTTTTAGAAAATGTAGCTAAGTGCTATTTATGAAAGTCATACCTAAGACTTTATGACACAATAAAGTCCATGGTAAAAATAGAACAGAAGGTATATCAAATGTACTATCCCCCCAAAACATGGCATAGCAGTCTTACCACTAGATAACACTTAATTTAAATTTAAGATAAAAGGATAGAGAAGGCCATGACTTGACCCAAAAGACATAATTTCCAAAAGGTATATGTAAAATAGTAAGAGTACATGCACCCAAAAATATAGCCTCCAAATACAGAAAGCAATCATTGGCAAAATTATAAGGAGGAATTGATAAATCCATAATAGTAATATATTATTTAATATCTTTGGAAAAAATATTAAGAATATAGATGATCTATGAATATAGTTAAAAATCCTGACCTACTCTATATATGTGATGTTTTGTTCTTCAAAAATAGGAATGTCAATATTTTAAAGACATGTTAAACATCTATAAAAATTGATTCATACAAAAATACTAAATCAAACAATGCCCCAATTAATATAAGCATCACATATTTTCACCACAACATATCCAAATTAGAAATATCAAAAACTGAAATAAGTCTTAAAATAATTTATAGATTGAAGATGAAGTAATAATCAAGCCTACAAAATATTTATAGATAAATGACAATGAAACTTGACATGTAGCTAAAGCATAACATAGAGGAAAGTGATAGCCTTTAAAAGCATATATTAAAAGATTGAAAATTTAATAAAAAGTAGTAGGTCATTAAAAGAATAATGTAGCAAATTCAAAGTAGAAAACAAGAAATAATGATAGGAAAAGGGTAAAGTAAATAAAATTAGAAGAAATGGAGTAATCTACAGAATCAACAAAACCAAAATTTGCTTTCTGAAAATAATAAAAATAAACCAACTTGTAGCAAGACTCATACATTTAAAAGTTTGCATAAATTAATGTTAAGATTATTTAAAGTAAATTTGATTGCAGATTCAGAAGATAAATCAGGGTGCTCAGTGCATGAATATTTATTATGTCAGTCACCTACCTTCTTTGTTAATAATGTTTTATGGTAAAAAAAGATCATCTTCTCTTAGGTATTATGCCTTAATATAGTCATTGTCTATTGGTTGTCTTCTGCAGCATGTTAAGAGATACTAGCTCTCTTCTAATCTTGTGACTCTGTCTCCAGATAAGTCATACATTTCTGATTTGTACCTCCTTGAAAGAACGTTGAAGTCTCAGCTAATTGAAGCCCTGGAAGGGGTAAATTGTGAAAGGAACAGAATGAATATTAGGTAGTTAGGTAGAACAAGGTTAGCGAAGTTTAGGGAATAAAAGACTCCAGTCCACTTATAGTTAAAAAAAGATGGATGCCAATTGTACAGAGATAGTACTGGCCCATGAACAGCTTCCATGAAAGTCAGAAGCCTTTTGTCCCCATAATCCCAGGATTATGCAATTACCTTTCCTTTTCTAGTTGATGTTATTGTTCCTGAACCCTTTGACAGTTCCTCAGCTTCAGAATGTGTGTGAAAGTACATTTACACTCTCAGGCTTGATCTGAGACACAGACTTCTTATGAAGTCTGAATGCACAAAAATCTACCAGCAGAATGGAGATGAGTCCTAAACCTGCTGTTGAGACCTTGACTTCCTATTTCTTCGCACTTTCACTCCTGTTCTAAAAAAAGCTGGTTTTGAGAAAAGATATTCTGTTGTGTTTAAAATGAATATGGCGTCAAGACATAATTTTAACCATTCAACTTAAAACAACTGTCTTCCTCTCCCAAGCTTCCTTTGATTTGAATGGTGTTCTATTCAGTATAGTCAAACTACTTTTTAAAAAATTTATTGGCTATGATTTTTAATTCTGATAAGCACACTATTCTAACATTTGTATTGTGAGGAAAATTGTGATGTCACCAGTTTCTTTTTTCTTTAATATTTCCCTTTCTTCCCTCATAAAATAAATGACCTAATTTTCTTACGTCCTAGAGTATTGTCCCACTTCTTTTTGAAAAAGAGCTTTTGTTTTATGATTTTAACAATATGTTTGCATATAGTTTGGTATAAGGTCAGTAATTTTCCAGAGGATGGTACTTTTGGTCATGCTGTCTGACCTTTTAGAGATTAATCATCTTCTCCTCACAGGGGTCTGATAGTTAGCAGTATAATAGTTTAGCAATGACAAAATATCTGTGGAAAGGCACTGTTGTTTCCTCGAGACGCTGATGGCAAAACGAGAACCTAAAAGAATGTCTACCATTACCACCTGATAGCTTAATGGCAGTCCAGAAATTGTGCCCTCCAACGAGGTAACCAAATGCACAAGCAACTGCTTTGGTTCCTTTCAACTGGCCAGGCCTTAGCATTGAGTTGGGAAAAACTGAGTGAGTTTACCAGCTATATTACTATCTACTTAACACTATTGCACTACTCTATCCTTTTACATGAAGAGGGTTTACTGCTTTATATTCCCAATGTTTGTACAGCTTATCCATGGTAATTTCTTTAAAAAATAATTGAGTTCATTTTAAGCTTATGTGAAGAAAATGCCTAAACCTAATCTAGTTCTTACCATTACTTAACACAATAAAGAACGGAGTAGCTGCTGTAGCCATTTTCTCTAGAGATTCACACAGAAACTCTTTAGTGTAGTTAGCTCAGATAAGATCATTTTCTACACGTGAAGACACTGAATTTGAGAGACTCCATAACTTTCCCAGGTTACAGAGCCAGATACAGAGGTAGGATTGGATAGAATTCCTCAGGCTACGATGCTGTTTGGGGGTTTCCAAATATAGCCCCTCCACTTGGATTGCAAGCACCTTTGCACATGGCTATTAAGAACATAAATGTTGCATAAATGATAATTAAAATAATTGTACTTTTTTGAGGACTTGTTACTATGTGTAAGTGAGAAAGCTGTAATTTCATTAATACTTTCTGCAGTGTTTGCTAACATCTTATGTGTCAGTATTCTTATGGCACTGAACTGGATAACATAATAATCTTTTAATGAATGACCAAAACTTATCCAGAAGCTTAACGGCATAGATGTGTATGGTCCAGGTTCATTCTGTTAAGTAGATAATTAACCAATATGCATTTCAGTTTGTACTTATATACACAAACACTAAGCCATTTTGCTAAATATTTGAGAAAGATTCCACTGAAAACTTGAAAGAACTGTCTTAACTTCAGTCTAGTGACTTGCTTTCCTCTCATACAGAGGAAGAAGAGTACTGGCCGACTTGCTTCCATGCGTCCACAGTAAATCATCAGGCCAGGATCTCCTGTCTCATTTTTTAAAGGATGTGATATGATATGGCACTCCTCCTTAGATGCTTCTGTAGCCTCTTCTATAGTAATTCCCTGGGGTGAAATTCATTTAATTGTCAATTAGATGTGATGAAGCAGGTTTTGATACCAAAAAATCATACATGTATATGTACATATGTATATATGTATATACATACATGCATACATATATACATATATGTATTCTCATTTAAGACTCCCCCAGTTGTCAGTATTACTCTCCTTACATGTGGAATGGATATAGTATTTTATGGCAGTGGGTGAGAATTATTATAGAAAGGTTTAGAATTCAAATTTTTTTCTTGGCTAAAAGCTATTTTTATTGACATTGTTGAAGCCTTTGAAGGCCTACCTTCACTAAGCTCTCTATGTACATATGCTTGGTTATAAAATACTCACCTGAAAAAGGTGCATTTTTTCTTTTGTTATTTTTCCCTCTAAATGGGCTTTTCCAAAGCTAATTTATCTGCAAAGAGACATATGCTGTAGTCTGTAATTGTTCATTTACCTTGGAAAAACAGGTCATCTTCAAATCTGGCAATGCAATGTGACTTACATACTTGGCAAAATGATCTAATTAAAAGCTTCCTTAGATTTAAAAAAAAAAAAAAGGAAATATGATTAATACCAGTAATTTTTTCATTGTCAGGGTTTGTATACATATAGGATGTTACTTCTCATGTTGCACTATAAGTATGTTGACTGTCTGCTAACAGTTCATCTCTTTTCTCCTATAGCATCCAAATCTGTTATAAATAGTATGCTACGGGACCCTTCTCAGATTCCAGATGGAGTTCTAGCAAATCAGGTCTATCAGGTATTAATCACAGCTGTCTATTTTCAGTGGCAATGCTGTTATCTGCCTAGCAGAGTAAAGGATTTTAAACCTCATTTAATTACTGTCATCATAAACTATCACTGAGGTCAGGGTGCACCATAAATGGCAATGCAATATTTGTGAGTAGAGCATTTTGCTTTTTAATAGCTTGCTTTTATAGTGAGTAAAAAAGTATGCAATTTTTTGTTTTCTATGATTAAATATGAACACCCCTTTGAGAGCTTTTAAAAAAAAAATTTTAAGAAAAGTAATTACTGTTTTTAGGATATTATTTAACTGTAATAGTTTTTGTAGTTGCCCTGCCTCAGACCCCTTCTCTTATTTGTCTGCAGTGCATTGTGAACGATTGCTGTTATGGACCACTGGTAGACTGCATCAAACAGTATCCTTTCCCATAAAATTTTAGGTGTGCAATTGACGAGCTTAGGCTCAGTGGAGGAGATGTGTCTAGCTTTAACCTGACATAAAGTTCTGCTTCACAAAACACATTTCATACTCTTCTATTTTACATTCAGTCAGCTGGAGGGTCACTGCAAACCATTCTTTTCTTCAGCTTAAGAAATATCAGATAGACCACAGGAAGATGTCAGTTCAGCAGTTACATTCGCAAGCTTATTTCAAATTGCTTAGTTTTCAATGAATTTAAAGGTACAGAGTCATTAGGCAGGTAACATTCTGTCTTAGACTATATATAACCATTACAATGAACATTTTTAAAGAATTTAACAAACTTCTGCTTAAAATGAGCCAAATTCAGTTGCGTTTACTAGAATAAGTTGTGAGCCTGCAGTTAAAGAATGATGTGATTAAAATGCCACCAGAAACCATACCATTTTAAAGAGCAGTAGATTCTTATTACTTAAATACTGATTACAATCTAAACTGTCATTCGGATGCCTAATAAACATTTTTAGCTAATTTTTCCCCTCTGGTCTAAACTTAAAGCTATGGAAACAGATGTCATTCTTCATTAAAGACATTGAGATTACTAAGGAGTTAATGCTTACTTCTTAAAAAAGGATTCGAGTGGATAGGAATTTCTTCATAAAGTAGAACATTATTAATCAATACATTTAGGGTTATTGTGATAATACTGAGAATTTTGATAATCCTTAACTGAAAATGCTATTTAAAGAGTAAATAATAATTATTAAATGAAAATTCTATCCGCCGCCATGTGTCTCACATTCTTAATGTAACAAGCATTTCCTGGGACAGGGTTTGTTACCCTGAATGGCACCATGACCAGATATGATAACATGATTTGTAGTCAGGAGATTTTTGTTAGCAGCCCTTGCTAATCCAGTGTGTGTGTGAATGTACATGTATGTGTATCTATTCCAACTGGTTTCATAAAGTCTCAAAGGTCAGTAAAATTTTTATAAAGAAACTCATTTTTTTTTACATAAGGTTAACCTTTGAAAAGCAATCTTTTAACTGAGTCCTCTTATGAGAGCATTTAATATCTGAATTATTTTCCTTCATATATTTATTCTATAAGTCTCTTTCCCCTAATCTAGTTTAATTAATAAAATCACTGATTTGTCATAAGCTTGCCTTTTTACTGAACCAAAGTGAAACTATAGTTCTATTATCAGTATTAAATTAACGATCGTGTTAGAAATTGTAACCTCATGTTGCTACAGTGATAAAGTTTAGCACATTCGTATAGCAACTAACACCATCCCAGAGTATCTAGGGCAGAATTACATGTTACTTTTAAAGCACATAAAATAGTTAAAAATCAATTTAAAGTTAAGGTTTTAAAAGCATAATGTCTTTTGAAGGATTGCATATTGATTTTAAATATAACTACCTAATTATATATGCATGGACTAAAGTATGAAGTCAACTGCTTTGTAAATGCCAGGAGGCTATTTTTCAGTAATAGTTGAGATGCTTACGGGAAACTAGATTGCTGTATTGCTGGCGAAGAAAATGGCTTGTGAGGTTATTTACAAGTTTTGCCCCATGGTCACTGCCATACATCAATAATAGGTATTATTATAGACAAAGTCTAAGTGTTTCTGCTTATAGAGCATTATAAATTCTGTTTCAGTATTTTCCTTACATTTTTGCCATCATTCACTTTCCTTTTTGACTGTGTTATTGCCAGCACAATTTAATGTAGTACATAGTTTCAATTGATAAAGATAATGATGTGTGTCTATAAATTGTATTCACTGACTAGCTTATAATTTTGAATTTCTAGTATGACTATTGCCAGTAAAAAATTCCTGGTTTTCTATGTTTTTTTCTAGACCTGGTATTTTATATAAGTTTATTACCAAGAAATATATCTTTCTAAAATTTCAAATTGGTGATTGCTATTACCGTGCAAAATAAAACAGTCCGGGAAGTTTAAAGATATTTCATTTTACCTTTGCATTGAGGCAGCAATTTCATATAATGTAAATACAGTTGCATAGGTGTTTCCTAGACCAATCACAGAAATTATTTTATTTCACACTGACAAAAAACTTATTGGTTTTTCCAAGGGAACACAAATGTTATTTAAGCGTTGTTCTGAAAATTTAGTAATCTTTATATTGCTTACTCTGGGTAAATTACATCATTTTCTAAGAAAGAAAACACGTAGCTGATAAATAGAATTGGTACAAAACCTTTTTATTTATTTAAGAAAATGTTACATTTAGATACTTGTGTGAAATAAATTGGTCATTTAGTAAGACATCAAAAAGACACACTAGCAAAGAGTATATAAATTTTCATCATGCTTTCTTTTTCTTTTGGGGTCTACTGTATTTTTTCCTGCATAGCCATGCCCACCCACACCTTTCCTGCCACAGGTCATATTCACTTACACAAAAGGTGTGAGAAATCAGCCACCCTCAGCTTTCCAAAGTGTGACTTCAGGACACGGCTATTAGACAAAGACCTAAATAGAGAAACAAGGAAAGATAATGATGCAGGAAGTTTTAAAATGCTGTGGGTTTCATTTCTGTACCATCAGTAACCTCAGTTTCATGATTCAACATTTTAGATGTAAATAATTTACAACAATAAAAGTGAGAGCACATTTATGTGGAATAGAAGTAAATAATTTAGTTCTAAAATGTGGGATGCCCTTAGTAATGAGAGACCATTGAGAGAGATTCATCAAATGTCTTCAATGGATTCTGCAAATATGTGAAATTCTGTGATTAAAAAATTTGTTTTCTTTATTTTGCTTCCAATAAGAAATTAAATAAGCATAGCCATGTGTAGTGAGAGGGTGGTAACAATAGCAGGAAACATGCATTGATGGTGCTTTAAGACCTGTTTTGCTTAGTGGACATGAATGACCACATCTCTGGGATTCTAAGATTTAATATATGTTGATAAAGGGAATGATAATTCTGTAAGATTTTTTTTTTATAAATAATATATAAATTGTGTTTGGCTTAAATTGGATTCTTGCATTGCATGATCACAATCAGTCTCTGCTAAGTCAGGGAGTGATAAGAGCATGTTGATATTGTCAGTGAAATGGAGAATTACAATAATGATTCACAGAATTATTATGAAATTCTTTTGATAGCACCTAAAGTCCCCGAATAGAATACACTCCCTTTTAGACTTTCTGCAATTTCATCCTTATGAAAAGTAGATCAGAAAGTCCGATGTCGGGAATTAATTTCATTATTTATCAGTCCTGGAACCTTCAGCAACTTCTGTAGCCTCCCTGACCCTTGCTTTCCTTAACTGAAAAAGTGGTGCTTGTAATAGCACCTACTCATGTGGTTATTATAAAGATTAAATAAGATGATACATCAAAGTGTTTAGCACAAAGATAGGCACATGGTATTTCAGATATACTAGCTAGTATCAATGATTATTATGCAACAACTATTAATACTTTTTGAGAAGCTAGATGGAAGATACAAAAATAGACCTCGAAAAGATCTTATTTAGAGCCTCTGCTTTGCCACACATTAACTGTATGACCTTGTGTATATTCCTTTCTAAGCCTTCGTTTCCTCATTTAAAATAAGGAGTAACACCTGTGAAGATGAAATAACAGGCAGAAAGCACTTAATTCAGTATCTGCCTCATAAGCATGTTTATACATGCATGTTTATACATGCATGTTTGTATCTGTTTATGTGCATCTTATAATGTTTATACACATGCACAGGAGAAAAAAGGCTTGAAACAGCCTCTGGACCACACCCTAACCCACATTTCCTTATTAAGATCTCTCTCCTCCAGATTGCAGATCATTCTCAACAAATCAGATGTTTGATTTCCCAAGTCACAGAAGTTCGCCAACAGTATACTGGGAGTAAAACAGGAGCTTCTAAGGGCTGGCTCAGTGACAAGTTAGACCTCACAGATTTATGAAACTCCCTAAGATTGGGAAGTCTTTTAGGAAAAAGGCTGGTTGGAATACTTACTATACTTAGTAAGTGCTTAATACATGTGTGCTAAATTGAGTTGAGTGATTTTTAACATAGCATAAAGGATATAAATTTTTACTTGCCACAGTACATGTAAACATTATGGAAAAATTCCACTGAATCATTTAAATGAGGAGATGTATGTAGATATATCCTTCACAGATGCAGACTAAAGGTGGAAGTTGTTGCCGTCGTTACCTGTTTGCATTTCATCGTAAAGCCCAGGTGAGGTGACGGGGTAATTCTACCTGTGTTACCCTCCTTAACGAAAACTTCCCAGTGCCATCGGTCATGAGCATGAAGTCCTGCTGAGAGACTTGCTTCTAGAGAGAAACCTGTCCTTCCTAGGTATGTATTGCTTATATCCTCTAGCTTGTAATAAATCAGTGAGTGCTTAAATATCTATTTTTTTAAATCTTCCACTTGAAGTTATTATATAGTAAAGGAAGAGTGAACAATGATTGATGCTGTGCGTGTTATCGTTTATTGATTTAGAACTGAGCAGGAACTCGGTTACCTAATCCCCTATATATACAGCACATTCACAGGCTTGCAATTAATATTTCATAGAATAAGTGGCTGAAAAAATGCTTTAATATCTGTTGCAGTATTACTTTTGGTGTCAGGAGATATTAACCATAATCTAGGCCTTATGAGAGAAAGAAACAAAAGAAATATTGTCTATAAAAGGCTTTATATATTAAAAAGAATGGTAGCAAAAACTCATGTTAGGTATGCTTGTCTCATGTGGAATCAGCTAGTACTTTAAATCCAAATATTAAATTTTTATTATTTTCCTGCCTAACATTAATTGTCATCATAGATTTAGTATGATTTTTTTTCAAAATCTCACATGTACCCGTGTGTTTGTGTATCATCAGTAACTTGTTTCATGATTCCACTGAGTATGAAATCTTATTACAAATTATTTCAACATATTTTAAGTATTAGAAATTAAGTCTCAAAGGGCATGCATGCAATAAATAAATGTTCATGGAAATCGTAGCACACTTTACAATGAATTAGTTCATCTTTACTATTTTAAATATGGTAATTTACAAAGGTAATTAATAATTTCCATTTAAATTATATTATCATACACATGTTTTATGCAGATATTTAAGAGTCTGCAAAGCATGTGTTTCTAGGTAAAAAAAATTCAAAGAATATTAGATTACATAATTTTGTTCCAAAATAGGCAAAGCATTACTCAAGGAAATCAAATGGATGGCGTTACTTCAAGTTGGGTGTGATGTTTAATACAGGTCTTCAAGAAGTCTGTTTTAAGTCTTAGTATTACATATTTTTACTAATAAATTGGAAGATGGGGTTGAGTATTATAAAAATTATTCATAATTTGAACACTGGAGGTATATAAATATTCTCCAGCTATGATTAAAGAAAGTTGATAAAACAGCAGAGTGATATCAAATTACTGAATTAAGTTTCATGGTATAAATGTACGTTTATTCATGTAAGAAAGACCATTGAAATGTTCAGCCTAGCCTATGGAAAACGGATAAATGGGATAAAAATCATCTTTTAAAAACTAGTCAAAAATAGAATGCATAATAGCTCAGAACCAATTGTAATAATCACAATACTCAAGAAATACGTTTTAGAACTACGGTTTCTAATAATATTGTAAAGTATCTGATCACATTTATCACTCAGAAAGCAGCCAGTATGGCATGACTAAATCTATTTTATTGTTTTAAGTCACCAGTCATATTTTCCTATCTGCTTAGTATTACCTATCATGGCACCATTTGCTTATGTAGTAGTAATCGGACCCTGTTCTTTGATAGCCTAGCTTCTCTCCTTACCTGAGGACAAAAGATCCCCAATGGGAGAAAGAACAAAGGGCTTACATGGGGCCTAAACTTAGTCCAAAGTCCTTGACTCACTTCATTCTGAGACTTGACTATGTTAGACTGGATTGAATGTGTTAAACCATATCTGACAATACAGAAATATGGCTAGGGAGTCATTACTCCATAGCATGCAAGTTTAGAAAGGGGACTTAAAATTGATGGGTCCTATCTGTTCCCCCATGCTATAGGATCTGTAAGTGTAATTATTTTATTGAAGCCTACCCAATGATACTTAACTGATCTCTAAAAGCAAATGAGTTATAGGATATTTTGCTGACTCCATATAGCCTTATCCTGTTGTGAAGCATTTTCTCATCAACATATAAAGGAGTTGTTAATTTAGTCTATGCATTTTAAACATTTTAATGTAGTACTGAATTAATACACGTTTATTTATGGTTAAAACATGAAAATTCAGAGTCTTATTTGAAATATTATTATGGTGTGGTTCTTTTACCCCTTCATAATGATTAATTAGACCTAAAGTACTATATGCCAGATAAATTTAGATGGATCATCATTTTAATTCCAACTATGGAAAAATATTAGTATCTAAGCTGCTAATCTGATCTTGTTTACATGTGTACACTTTGAATTTTGTTACAGAGATATTACAAACATGTTTGTTTTACTTTGATTCTTTTATAAGCAAAAGTATAATCAATCTATTTCTCTGTTAGTTTCTAACCTGTACTACTTTCAAAAGACAAATACTCATATTGCTTACAGATTAACCTTTCTTAAGAATTATGACTTCCCTGAAATATTTGTCCTCTTGTAAATTTCATGCTCATTGTGCTTTATGTCATTTTATAAAACATATTTTACCTTATCTCTCTTGCCTATAGAAGACAAAAATATAGATAAATCATGTTTATCTTAATCTAATAATTTCTTGAATTTTCTTGGTTGATAATCATGTACTGAGCTATAGCATAAATATTTTTAATTGAGATAACATTGATTTATAACACTGCGTAAGTTTTAGGTTGCAGCTTTATACTTGAACTTAAATATGTATTTATTACATTGTAATCACCATCAAAAGTCTAATTTCCACCTAATACCATACAATAGACTCACTTTAGTCATTTTACTCACCCTCCCATTATCTTCCTCTCTGTTAATCATCATGCTATTGGAAGAATCTTGAGTTTGTTTTTTTGTTTTGTGTGTTCATCTGCTTTGTTTCTTTACTTCCCAGATATGAGTGAAATCATATAGCTTTTGCCTTTTGCCATTTGATTTATATCACCCTAATACCCTCAGAGTATATCCATGTTGTCACAAGTGACAAGATTTCATCTTATTTTATAACTTGAGTAGTATTTCATTGTGCATATCTTTATCCACTTATCCAGGTTGTTTCCATATCTTTGCTGTAATGAACATTGGAATGCATATACCTTTTTGAATTAGCATTTTCATATTCTTCTGATAAATGTCCAGAAGTGGAATCACTGGACCGTATGGTATTTCTTTCTTTTTTAAAAGAATCTCCATACTGTTCTCCATATTGTATCCATTTGCATTTTCACAGCAGTGTACTGAGTTTCCCTTTTCTCCACCTCCTTGCCAGCACTTGCTGTTTCTAGTCTTTTTGATAATGAGCATTCTAACAGGTACAAGGTGACATCTTATTATAGTTTTGACTTGTGTTTCCTATAAGTGATAAACATCATTTCATGCATATGTTAGCCATCTATATGTCTTCTTTGGTAAAATATAGATCCCTTGACCATATTTTAGTCAGGATATTAGTTTTTTGTTAAGTTGTGTGAGTCACAACATAAATATGTAATACAACCGTTATCAAAATCCCAATGGCATTCTACGAAGAAAAGGAAAAAAAAGAAATCCTTAAATTTATGTGGACCACAAAAGACTTCAAATAACCAAAGCAGTTCTAAGAAAATAGTACAAACCTAGAAGTATTTCGATAACTTACTTCAAACGATACTACTAAGCTACAAAAATAAAAAACAGACATGCAGTCAATGGAACAGAATTGAGAGCCCAGAAATAAGTCTAAATGTTTTGAATTACTAATTTATGATTAATTTTACAATAACATACAATGGAGAAAGGAAAATCTTTTCAGTAATCACATGCAAAAGATGAAACTAGACCACTACTTACGTCATACATGAAATTTAATTTGAAATTGGCTAAATACTTGACTTTAAGATCTAGAACCGTACGACACACAGAAAACGAGTATCAGTGTTAAGCTTCCCCACACTGTCCTTAGAGATGCCTTTGGTTTTCAGCCCCCAACAGCCAGAGGAACAAAAGAAAAGTAAACCATTGGCTCAACATCACAGTGAAAAGCTTCTGAGCAGTGAAAGAAAACATTTTCAAAACAAAAAGTCTTTCTACTGATTTGGAAAATTTTTAACCAGGCACTATGGGAAAGAAAAAAACAAGAGTCATTTATCCTATTTTCTAAAATTATCCATTGTGTACTTCTACGAAGTTATATTGAATTAAGCAAAGTCAAAGTTGAATAAATGACTTTAGTCTCTTCAAATAAAAAATAGCTTTCATTATATATTTATTGATTTATTCCACAAATAAGTTATTGAATAGGGCACTATTTTAGACACCACAAACATAAGTCAATGCTAGTTGAGTTTATTAGCTTTGTTATCTTATCAGTAAGCTTAAATACTTTTTCTTTTGTTGGTTCAGTAGACAGATACCTTTTTTCTTTTTTAAGAGTTGTTTAGAGGAAGAAATCTGGCAGGAGTGTTGGCAAACAGACAGGCAGAGGAGGAAGAAGCATTCATCCATCTAAGTTAGTCTTGTTGTTTGTTCACCCTCCTCCTGGTTCGTGAACCTCAGTCCTTGAGGTTTTACTTGGACTGTGTTATCTGGAGCCAGGGATTTAACCATTAAGACACCAGAGTGCCTGGCCAGACATACCCTTTGAGTATTTGCTATGGGATGGTGTCGATTTAAAAAATAAATTAATTAAAAATCAAACTTTCTGAAAAAATTCAGAAGAGTTTAAATACTTGCCAGTTCTTTCCAAGGATAGTTCATTTAGAATTAGCATTTATTAATCAGCATTTAAAGTCACAAAAGATAGGAAGATCCTACTTCCCAGATTTGGATGTATTGCACAAATAACCCTTTTTAAACTTTAAAATTGACCAATAAGCATTGTAATCATCCTGATCCCCTTTGCTAAGTGTTCATTTCATTTCTAATTTCAAATCAGAAGTTTCATCTACTGATGGAGATGTTTTTATTTTTATCTTTCAAGTGACAATGAAATACATTTTATTATATCCCCTTTCTCTTTTTTTGGTGGTGGCAGGACAACTCTGGAATAAAACACAAGGGAAAAAAATGAAAATAGTGAGTGAGAAGACAAGATAGTTTACACTGTTAGGGAAAATATGAAAGAACTTATACCAAAGACTGAAATTCATCGTCTTTACATTGGCATATCTCCAGGTCGGAGGGGCTTTCATTAATGACTTCCACAGCCACTGGCTGATGCAAACTCTTATTAAATTTGGCTTAATAAGATGACTTTGGAGATATTTTATTCTTAGCAGTGAATGTTTCTCTGTTAGTAGAAGGTAACAATTATTTTGAATGACACCGGAGAGGCACTTGCCTTATCCTTTCCTCGCCCTCCCATGTTTGGTCTGTATGTATAATGATAAACCAGCATATTTCACATGGGGCCTTTTCAATCATTCATTATTATTCTTTGAGACTCAAGGAGGGTATAATCTGTTTAACCAAATAGGCTTAGTGAAGGATGTCCCTTGCTGTAAGAAATTAGGACTTTTGTTTCTGAGAGTTCATATGTTCATGCTGCTTTATTCCCCACCTGAAGCTACAGCGCTCTGCTGGGGAAGTAATTATGATGTGCCAAACAGGGGATTATGACTTCAGGTGAAGAACAGGCAGCAGGAACAGATGCAATTTAGAATACTAAGATTGTGTTTACATGTAGAATTTAGCAATAGGTGATAAGAGACTAGAAATAAAACATGATTACATAGGCTAAAGGAACTAAGACAGTTGGGTATTTCCTGTGGTATGAACCATTTAAATTCCTACCCATTTGAAAGTGAAATATAAGATTCAGTTTTCATAGTAACAGAAACGTGATACTGGAGACAGGCTATGGAGAATTTGGGTCCTGTTCTCCCCTTCATAAGAAATTGTCATGGTGAAGGACCATTTTTACCTACTCCCCTTACCAAATATGTTTATGCATGCATCTTCCTGGTACCAAGAGAAAAGAACCATAGACAAATGTATGCTTCTGGGAGATGAGGAACTTTCTAGAAGGTTTACCTTATGATTTAACAATGGTAGGCTTCCTGTTTTAGGACTTTTGCTCTGCCCGTCACCATTGCTCAGGTTTAACAACTCATGTCTGCTAATCATCTGCTTTCTTGGCCACTGATGATACATTGGAAATATCTTGGTTGTGATAGAAATCCAGTAAACAAGATTTCATACACACAGAAAGGACAACTTCGTGGTTCAACGATAACAACTGGGAATACCAAAGGAAAGAAGTTTGCTTCTAGTGAATCTAGAATTCAGAAGACAAAACAATGTTATCAATATTTCCTCTTTTCTCTGTGTTGTGCTTTTTTTCATTGTTGGCTTCATTCTCTGGCCACAAAAATAATCCCAGGCAGTTATTATTTTGTTTACTCCTTAAAGTTCGGAATCCCAGAGAAAAGTTGGTGATTCTCTTTTGCCCCATAATGAATCTCAAGAAGGGCTCTAATTAGCTAGTCTGGGTCATGTTTCCACTCCTGTGACCGTGTGTTTGGTGTCCTATTACTGACCACTGATTGCTTACCAGAATCATACTACTAATATGTCTCCCTCCATAGAGATGGTTCAGGGACACAGCTGGTCCTACAAGGTGTTATTTCTACAGCTAGAAGGACTCAGGCACACAAAGGCTGACATTCAACCTTCTCTCAGAATTTTGGATTAGAAAGGACTTTTATGATCATCCTATTCCCTTTTTTATAGAGGAAACAGATCTCAGGCTTTACTTCAAAGCTGGTTCCTTCCCAACATCTTGTCCAGTGTTTCTTTTGCTCTACTTGCGGATTTATCCCTTTCTTTGTAGCATTACACCAAAATAATTTATAATGGCATGGCATAAAATATAGAAGTGTCTTACTTTTGTTGGTACTATTCATGTCCTCTTGTCTACACAGCCACAAGTCGACACGGACCAGTTGACCCAGCCTCTCTTTGCTCTGTCCCTGCTTTGTGACCTCCTATTTGTTTCCTATCTTTAGGGCTCTTCAATTTGTACTAGTATTGTACCCTAAAGACATAAACAAAGCACAGGGTCAGAGCAGTCAGTTGTATTCCTTATTAATGGTTTTGATGAGGGGCTTTGGGGGAAGAGGTTGAGATTCATGGCTGTAATAAAATTTGGCGTTCTCTAAAGATTTCATTTATCTGTTATCAGTCTCCCTGTTAAGTGCATATCTATTCTATGTACCCCTGCACATGATTTGCACATCATTGTGACATCTATCACTGAAACTTTGCTAACTTCTAAAGTTGGGTAGAAATGACTGTGAAACTTACCTTTAAGGAACATATAAATATGAATATAAAGATCATAGCTCCAAGTATTAAATGCGATAGTGTTTTAGAAAAAGAAAAGATGACAGAAGAACAGAATACTAGAGTAGAAATGATATACTGTAGTTTTCATTTATACTGATCTCTATCCTTTTGCCCTTCCCTAATCTAGCAAAATGTAATAGATGTTTAAAAGATGCCTTTTTTTTTTTTAAAGGAAAGGTTCAGTCAGGATGAAGGCAAATAGAGAGGTGGCAGGAAGAGAGAGAAGGAAGAAGCACTTTATTTTGTTTAGTTGTTCAAACATCTTGGTTGTTTCCACCGGCCCCAGGTCCTAGTCCTGGGATCTTGGGATATATGTAGGTTACGCCACTGGTGAACTAAATCACTAGGCCACTAGGGTGTGCCTAAAAGATTCTTTATTATCATATGGTGTATTTTAACCTAGCATTTTAGGAACTTTTGAACAAAATGGATAAATAAAAGGTAATGTCAGAATGTTGCTTTTCTTTTTCAGATCTTATAAAGTAGAATCTTGAATAATTTCTGGGGAAATAACTATTTCATACATTTTAAGTCTTTGGTAAAATAAACCCCCCTGAAAAAGAAAACCTCAAACTTTTTCTTGGTAGTCCTTATACCCTCCTGTGATTCTTAAGTATATGTCAACTAGTTTCAGATGTGTTTTGTTCTCTGACTCAAAATAAGCCCTTTATTTTTTTTTAAAAAAAGAAAGAAATTGTGTAATTAGCACTTAATTGCTTTGGATATTTTGGGCATTTAGAGGCGAGGGTAATTAAAAGGCCAGAGGAATTAAACTTTCACAGTGTTATTTATATGTGTGTAATCCTTTTTTTTAAATGCCCTCTAAAGGCAGGTCTGACAGTTTGAAAATAAATGAAGACCTAGGTTGTTTTTTAAAATTTAACATCAGTTTTATCTGTAGTTGCAGTTTCATTGTTTTTTTTTTTTTTAGTTCAATTGGAGAGAGGGCCATTGAAATGTTAGTAATATAGTTCATCTCTGTAGGCAGTTATCACCTAAATATCTGACAGATGGCTATCATCCCTTCTGTATTTCAAGATCTTCTAGGAGAAAAACAAGAATTGTTTTCTCCATTTCATATATATTACACATGATCAGATTTAAACACTTGCCGTAATTCAGTGGTATGAGTTGAGTCTTTTGGAACAAAGCAGAACTTGGATGATATAGGCTCTACCTGTAGCTTTAACCATTTGAGAGAACCAGGTCTTGGGTCGCGTGACCGATCTAGACCACTTTTATTATGCATAATTGGAATATTAGACTAGTAATGTCTAAACCTTTACAAACTCAAATTTACTGTGTTTCATGAAACACAGTTCTAGAGGCCAATGATTTCATGGATCTACAGGCTAACAAGTCTACTTCTAAGTAAAAAATATACCTGTATTAATTTTGATACTGAAAATTTGAACTGTAATATTTAAAGCTGAATGGTTATGAAATACATTGTGTGTTTTTAGGATATACCTTAAACCAAAAGACCTTATTTCATATTTGCTATATTTACTGAATGAAACAGGTACATAGAATTTGGAGATTTATTTTGTGTTGATCCTCATCCAGGGAGGTTATACTAAAGATGCTGTTTTAAAACGTTCCCATTACTCTTTTTTTCCACTTTCTGAGTAATAATATTATTACATTTTTCTTAATCCTGGTCACTTCTTTCTTGAAGAATATAGTAGGTTGCTTAAGCATCCAGTTTTCCACATGGGAAATATAAGAAATCATAAGTAACCACTTGGCTCAAATATGGCAAAGAACTATAAGAAACTGGATGAAATTTATGATTCTCAAGGAAAATATAAATTGCAAAACTTAATGTAGAAACACATCAGTAGCCATGAAAGAAATAGGCAAGCTGCCCATGACAGCAGCACCAGACCCAGATTGCTTTTACTGAAGAATTCTGCACCAACTTTAAAGAGTAGATAAATCCAACATTTTAATTTTGTTAATTTTATTTCTTTAAATATTTATATTTAAATCTTCAAAATTTTTTGCCACTTTTTAATTTTTTATTTATTTTTTATTAATTTTGTTGAAGGACCACTGCATTATAACTTTATATAGGTTTAAAATATACATCATTGTAAATCAACATCTGTATATAATACATTAAATTCAGCACCACCATTCCCAGTCTTCTTTCACCATACAACTGATCTTCTACAACTTTGATTTAGTTCATTTGTTTGTTTGGTTTGTCTAAATAAAATGTATAAGCAAAATCATACAATGTCCGTCTTTCTCCCCCCTAGCTTATCTCATTAAACATAATTTCTTCTAGGTCTATCCCTGTTACTTGTGTTTTTCTTTGATTTGTTGCATTTTAAGTAATATTGAAAGTCCTGCCATTTGCAAAAATCCATCATTATTTAAAATATAATAAATCAAATAAAAATATAGGTAAACTTCTCAGGAGTATTAAGAAACACCATGAAGTGCCTCACACTGATCAAGGTAAACCTTAGGGCAGACAGTTGTGGCCAAGAATGAATATTAGCAAAAGTTATCAAATAAAACCTTGAAATTTAGGCCCTATTTGTTGTCTCTGTACAGTAATGGTTCATGGGGAGTTAAATAAGGAAGGAAAATTATTAAGTCAGTGTAGGTAAGCTTTGTGGAACACCTGGATATTCTTAGAACTGTACTTGTATTTATTTGACTACCCATTTTGATCACTAAGTATGTGTAAATATGTTGATGGTGAGAGTGGGGCAATAGATAGGTAATAAAAAATGAAAAGGAAATGTTTCCTGTCTTCAAAGTCAAGGATTCAGGCTCATGCACAATACGACCAGGGAGTGAACAGAGATTGAAGGGAAGCAGTGTGATCTGATGACTGACTCATAATCTCCAGATTTTAGAGCTGGAACCCTGACCAGCCAAAGTGTCAACCAAACTTTAAATCCATATCAATAGTTTAACCAATGATCTAATGGTAAGGAATCTTTCAAGGTCTGGGGTCTGGAAATAAGCATAGCACAAAGTCAGGGAATCAAGCCAGATGAATGGGACTGACTTTAAAAATCTTCTGATTGAATGATTGATGATAGAAACTTGTCATGAAGCCTAGACAGGGTGGACAAGGCCACCTGTTCATAAACGCTAATGCCTATATACTTGTACTGTCATTTCCTCTGAACTTTGTGAACTTATTCTCTCCTCCTTAAGAAGCCTTGGTAAAAAGAGACAGTCTGATATTTGAAACAGGGTCAGTAAGGCAGTGAGAGTTTAGTAATAAGGAAAGAAGATACCCAATACATAACAACATATTATTTCAGATGTATGGAGTAGCCTCTTACTGTGGAAAAAAAAAAGTTTATTATCACTGGTAGTGATGCAGACTTGAAGAAGCTATCTTTTGGGTGCAATTATAATTGAGTTAACTTCATGCTAAGAGGGAAGGAGAGGGGTGGTTAAACACACTTGCACTGTGAAGTTCTCCACATTAAAAAAAATTCCCTAGCCTCACTTGATATTTTATGCTCAAGTCTTTAATTTGGGGTCTAGGGTTTTTCTTTTTCCTTTTTCTTTTTTCTCATGAAATTTAAATTGTAGATATCTTGTTATTAATTTTGGTGCAGTGAAAAGGAGTACAGTGTCTGACATTTGGATTGCTTGGTGACCTTTGAAATTTTGTTTTGAGCTGCTGTCAGAAATATAATCATTTTTTCTTTCTGAAACAGATTTTAACATCTGCAAAGGTTGATCAAGCTAGGATAGTTTTAATAAAATATTAATCCCTTTTTTTTAATGTCAACCCAGTTTTTAAAAGTTTTCATCAGCTACCTGAAACATAAGCTCAAGACACTTGAGTTAATTTTGATAAATAAATGCCTTTTCCATTAAACATTTCATTGTGGCCAAAGTACATTTAAAGGATAGGAATTTTTCCAGTTTTGTTCATCTATAGTCCAGTTTTTCAAATTCTCTTGTTTTTAAACTATGATCAGTTTGTATTTCCTTATCTCAATGGTTAACTTAAGGTATTTTATATTTCAAGAAGGGAGATTGTCCTGAATTCTGGCACCAATCCTTCCAAATCTGGATAGTAAAATGATACTGACTTTTAACAAAATTTAACTTAAATATCTAGTTTAAATGTATCCTGTCATTAAAAGATTATTTACATTTAAAATGCTGACCTTTCAAGATGTACACAAGAATATTCTAAAAGAGAGTTTCTGAACATTGGCCATGAAACCTCTGTCTTGGGCTGACAAATGGATTGGAAATAAGCTACCCAACACTGGGAATGGGCCATTAATTTTAATCAAAGGTGATGCAGGAAGGCGAATGGGATGCATGGCAATGTCAACAGCCCAGTAGGTATTAAGAGACCACACAGCCTTCCTTGTTACTTGGTTGGGCCATTAGATGAGGTTGGGTGAAGACAGAATGCCATGTCTGGAATTGAATGACCAGGTCACTCCAAAATCTAATGGAGAACTCCTTATTTCAGAAATCACATTGTAATGCCATTAGACGTCAAGGACAGCATTTAGAAAATATTAGACGATTTTTTTAAGCAAGCACCTTGCAAGTTTTATCCAACTTTGTCAAACTCCCTGTCTTTTTTGCCTCCTTTCCTTCTGAATGGATCATTGATATTTATAGAGGATCTAAAAATCGAACAGATTTAGAAAATCTCTGAAAACCTGTTTGCTTTTCAGAATTACATCGTGTTGCTTGTAAAACTCAGTAAATGCCAGAAACAATAGCATACCAAAGGAATTAAGCAGGGTAATTAATTCTCTGTGGTGATCTCATTGTCCTTGTCCTTTTCTTGTGTTCTCATGTATAGGAATAGTTTCCCTAATTGAAACTAAATTTTCTTAATTGCTTTAATGAAAGCATTTGTTTTATAAATGTAAAGGCCACTGTGCTTGTGCCATACTGTAAATTGTCAATATTGGCCGATAACATTACTGATATTCATGATGGTGTAAGCCTTTTCTTTTAATCAGTAAGGATATTTCATTATTTTGAGTATTTTCAATTATAAAAAAGTAGCATATGACAGCTTAAATTAATGATGTTTATAATAAAGACATAAAAATGCAGAAGGGACAAAGAGACATTTTTATATCTGTGCTTTATTCAGATTTGTTAAGCAAGTTCATTATTCTGACACAGTATTGCATACATATGAAAGCTATGTATGACTGCATTAGTAATTTCTACACATTTTTAAGAAAGAAAAGCAATTATATTGCTGTCTTGTTAATGGAATACTGTTATAAGTAATAGTTTTTGTTCTTCCTGTAGATGAAGATCAGCTCCGTGCAAAGGGTTATGACAAAACACCAGACTTTATTTTACAGGTGCCAATTGGTAAGTCTTTTAAACTCCGTTGTGTATTTATTTATAGAGAAAAGAGATATTTTTTCTGATTTTTTAATTTTATATTAACATTAGCAAATGTTACCAGTAGATTAGCTTTATAATATTGTATCTAAGTGAGCGAAACAGTTGGAAAAGAGTTTGAAAATGACAAAAAATAACAGGATTAGAAGAAATCTTTATCTGTGCCTTAATTTTTTTTATATTCATTCAAGACATGAGGTTATCTTCTGAAGACATTTCAGTTGCCACTTTAAATCATTTCTCTGATTACTGAATTTTAAAAACATAGTTCTGTTGATTGCCAGGCTATTTGGTTTGCTTTCACTCAACTTATATAAGCAGTTTCAGAACAGGAGAGGGACTTTTGAAGATGTTGTTGAAACCACGAGCAATGTGTGATATAGCATAAATGTTCTTCATAACAAACATATACGTTGTGCTGTTTTGTAATTATCTCCAAAAACGTCCATGAGGACCAGCCTCTTCTCATTAATATGAAATGTAGAAATTTAGAATTTAGAAATATAGAGTTTTCAGTCTTTCCTTGCTCTCTATTAGTAATGCTTTGTCCCTTAGCTGTAGAAGGGCACATAATTCACTGGATTGAAAGCAAAGCCTCATTTGGTGATGAATGTAGCCACCACGCCTACCTGCATGACCAGTTCTGGAGCTACTGGAATAGGTATGGTTCCATTATTTTTCTCTTAAGATAAACGATACTCAGCTGAAATCTCATTAGAAAAAAATATTTGTTTAGCTGGTAAAAATGCTAGTAGCCTTTGTTTCTAGTAAATACAAAGACTTGATTAATGTATTTATTTCAGATAGTTTAAACTTCTCTGCTTTCATAATATCGCTTCATTTTTTAAATCTAAAATTGTTTCATAAGGTCAAAATTAGTACATTCTCCATTTTCCACTTTACAGTAATAATGTTGATGTCACTTAAAATATGAATACCGAAATCTGGTGCATAACATGATATTGACACTGACGTTTTATCCTTTTGATGTGAAATTTATGAATAAGCAGATCTTTAAAAAGTATTTTATTATCAGCTCTCTGAGGAAAGTCTCAAACAGTATGAAAGATCAAAACAATTTACCTTCCAACAAAAGAAAATAGTTAACTTACCAACTTCAGTCAACATTGCAGAAGATGCCAAAATTTAAGCGATTAAGAAAAGGGTAGTGTCGGAGAATGCTATATTATTGAGTTCCTACCATGTGTTTGGGCCTGCAGATGATCTCACAAGGAAGTTATTTTTATCTCCATGTTACAGATAACTAAACTGATGATACTCAAAAAAAATAAATAAATAAGTCAAATAGCTAGTCATTTGGGGCCTGCATTTGTCTCTCTCCCAAGTCCATACTATTTGAAGCGGTATTGCCAATATTGAAACTTTGGCTTTTCCTTTGTATTGAAGTCCCAAGTTTTCACACCACTCATTTTTCCCCCTTAGAACAGGAGGTGGGTCAAGTGGGAACCTTCCTACACTAAATGTATTCCATGGTCACTGGCCAATGAGAAGAATACAATTACAAGATAACATTGGTTCAGATCATTAAGGGATGAACCAGAAGCATCGGTGGACAGCAGTCTTATCCTGGCATGTGTCAGGCTGCAGAATTTGACATAATATTGTTACTCAGCTTTACAAAGGGCCGGCAGACCTCGCCTGTAACAGCTGTGCTAAACTAAGCCCACTTTTTGCCATGGTAACAATGATCATGACAAAATACTGAATGTAATGGCTTTCTTGATTTTCTTGTGTAATTGTGCGTAGCATCCGAGCTTTACTTTACAGGGATGGAGGAGGAAAGTGCAAAATGTTTTAGAAATCAATGCTGCTTCAGCGTTTCCTGTCTTTTATTCAGCCATTATTCAAATTAGCAGTAATGTGGCAAATTGAATTTTAGATTTTTGGCAATTTTATGAGTTTGAAATAGTAAAGAAAGCATCATTTTTGATAATATAGGGAAAGCAATGACAAGAAAATCAAATTACTTAAGTTTTGGTTGCTAACGGATTTGAACAAACTGATAAACTGAATCAGTATTCATTGAGACTATCTCCTCCACCACACCCCCACAGATGACAGTCACATCTTTTATGAGAAACAGTTAAAAATAAAATCCCAAATTATAGACTTACTTACAAACCCCCAAATCATACTTCCATTCTAAAACAAATCAACTCTTTTCAGTGCCTACTATATACCTAGCACTCACTATTTTAGAAGCTGATTAAATACTCTAGTCACCTGTGTGATAGATCTGTGGATTATTGACATAGCTGGAGATGGTCTGGGCCATGAATAACTTAACATAGTTTTATTTGGATAGGATTTTAGATTATCTTATTGCATGCCACTTTTTCTGTTCTAATGATATTTTACTTACACATCAATATTGATTTATGTTCCCTAAGCACATTCTTTAACTCTATACCTCATAAGTGAGCATAATTCATTTAGGGAATTTCATGAGGAAAAGCCAACCTTGGTTTTGAATGTTCTAGATCATTCAAGGAGGAAATAAATACTCTTACTCAGAAGTCATTGATATTGCCAAATGTCTGCAATTCAAAATGGTATCTATGGTATTTACTTAGATATGGAATTTTTTTCTAATAATAATAATATAAATGTATAGTGAGCAAGCATTTTAACAGAGGAGGACTTAAGCAATTTACATAAGTATGGGATCTTAGTCGTTTTCTGTTTTATATTCAACAACTTATATAGCAGTTACTAAAGTTCTCCAGAACTGGTAGAAATTGTCTTTTCCACCTGTAGGTAGCCTTTCAAGGAGACTGTTGGTATTTGGGCTAATTGTCTGATAAGCCTCTAGGTGACATAAAAGCTGTTATCTGATTGTCACACTATTTTTAAATTCAACATTGGGTTTCACAAAAATGATTGTTCAATTGTTTGTTGTATCATGACCTTGTGTAAACTCATTTTTCCTCACAAATAGCTACAGAGCCCCCTTTAGTTTACTGTTACTCTTAAAGTTTTCTTTTTATGTAAATTGATATTCTTACTTAGCCTTTCAAAAACTTTTGACAGTGTTGGTCATACCCTCTCTCTTTAGTAAAACATTATTTTTTCTCAGCTTCCAAGGTATTTTTATTATTATGGTATTCTTCCCGCTATATAAGCAGCACAATCAGTTCCCTGTGGTGGTTCTTCTTCCATTTTTCAGCTCTCTATGGAGGGCCAAAAACTCAGTGTTTGCCTGTCTTCCTTTTCTGTCATTCATTCCCTGGGTGTTCAAAGACTGTGGCTTAATATGCCATCTCTTTGCTGGTTTTCCCAATTTTCACACCCAACCCTAGTATTACCCCTGAATATACATATGTCTATCTTACTGTTCACCTAGTAGCTCCTCTTATGTATCAAATAAGTAGTCTCAGCTTAACATGTCCAAAAGTAAACTCTTGATTTTCCTCACCAAGCTTGTTGTTCGCCCTTTTTTCCCATGTTCTGTGGTACCACCACTTGCCCAGATTTTCAAGCCAAAACCTAAGTAACATCACTAACCATCAGAAAGACCTTTCAACTCTATGCTCATCAAGTCTCAGATTTGTGCCATTTGTCACCATTTCACCTGCCATCACCTCTGTGACTGATCTCTTGGACTATCCCTGTAGCTTCCAAACTGGCCACCTTATGTTAACTCTCATGTCAGATTTTTCATAGCCTAACCAGATTTATCTTGGAAAATATAAATCAAATTGTGACACTTTCCTTCCCCAACTCTTCAGTGACTTCCCATCACATTTAAAGTGAAATCCGAACTCTTTATCATGATGCTAGGAGCCCTGCAGGATCCTACTCTCCACTCCTCCCTTTCTCCCCTCACCTGTATTCTCTCATGCACATACTTCTTCGGCCATGCTGGCTTTCTTGGTCTTCTTTGAATCTCTACTACTTGTTTCTCCTTCAAAATCCTTACTCTGGCTAATCCTTCTGCCTGGAATTTTCTTCATATGACTCTCCATATAGCTTACTCCTCATGACTTTCAGGTTTCTGCTGAAATTTCTACTCCTTTGTTGACCACTCAGTCTAAAAGCATTGCCCTCCTTCATCTCTCCTTTCATAGTTTTGTTTTTCCTCATAATACTTAACCTCTATTTGAATGAATTAATAGATACGGTTGAAAACATTTGGCACAGCTTTTAAAAGAATTCTGCTTTTTATACTGTTATTTCTAAGGACTGTATGTAGTGTGCTTCTCAGTCCTTTGTAATCAAAACGGCAAGAATTTTCTCTGGCTTAATTAACTTATTGAGTGCAGAATATAGGCTGTCTTTGCTGTAAGAGATGTGAACCTTGATTAAATAGCTCCTCAAAACTCTATAGTTTCTGCTTCTGTGTAGTTAATAGGAATAAAGAGTGCCTCTGAGAAGCAGCATTTGGGCCAAATTATATGGGTTAAACCTACAGTTGTATAGAAAACAAATACATACTAACATGCATAGATATATAGATAGATAGATAGATGGATAGATAGATAAATAGATAGATAATGTGTATATATATATATATATATATACCCATAACATAGGGCTACATATGCAAATTATGTAAACTTATTTCCTTATATAATCATCACCAGAAAAAAAAACCCTTCTTTGTCTATTTCTCTGGTCAAAAAATGAGTTCTTTAACAATCTGACCAACATTACTAAGTATGTTTTCATTTTCTGATGGTCACAAGTAAAGAAAGAAGCCAATTCTACAGTCTGAGGCCAGATTATATGCCTTTGTTCTAACTTCTGTCTTTTCAAAGATGCCAAAACAGACACCCTATGCTCACTTTTACTGGTTAGAGATATAATGGATCAGTTTGAATGAAAACATCAAATGACCCTAAAGAGTAAAGAACCATATAGCTATATAGCACATGAACGGTGCCCAACAACTGCTGATCAAAAATGAGGAAATCTTAACTGCAAATTCAGTTCTGCCATCTGCCATTCTGGGCAAATTCTGGCACACACTCATCAATGGAATCTATTTAAAAACAAAGTACACTTTGGTGACATACCTCTCTTTCGAAGATCTAAGCTTACTGACTAGAAAGAATAAAGCAAAGTTTTATTTGAACAAGATTTTCCACTATAGTAACCCTCAAAGTAATGGAAGAATCAGTTCTGTTCCTGGGTTTAAATCCAGACCATGCCACTTGTCTCATTCCATGACTGGGAGCAACTTGCTTAACCTGCATGAGCCTTTGTTTTCTCTCCAATAGGATAGTGCTAATAAGACCTTTACCATATTGTTGTGAAAACTTTTTATTAAATACAAGTAAATCACTTCCGCAGTACAAGCAGTCAGTGAGTATTTGTTTCCCCCTGTCTCTTTTTCCTGTATATCATTGGCTGATGAAATTTAGATGTCTTCTGAGTAGACATTTTAAATTGCCTCCTTTGCCACCAGATAAATGTCTACTCAGCTGACTTTAACACTGTGCTTGGCTAAGATCTCTCTGGGAAACTTGCTGAATTCAAAGACAGTTTTAATGCCCCTCCTGTGTTCTGCCAATAATTTTTATTGCATTTATTGCATTTATCAAATATTGTGATATTTTTTGTTTACTTGTTACCTTCCTCCAAATATCATTGAGTTCTATCTTATTTGTTTTATCTATCATCAAATGCCCAGAAACTGGTGGAAAGCCTGGCACATAGTAGGTGGTCAGTAGATACTTATTGAATGAATATATGAATAAATTTTATGGTGTAAAATAGGCAACAATATTTTGAATCATATATTAAGGGTGATGTCAGACATTGGGACATTACACTACAATAAGGCAAAATTGTTTCTTTGAGAAAGCTACTCAGAACAATTAGAAAACACCTCATTTTTCTAAAAAGAAACCCTGAGTTTTCAGATGTATAGACTTTTGAAGATCTATTTCATGAAATCTTGCATAAATGAATTTACATAAGAAGTTTTAAAATAGAAAATAACTGATAAAGTGGCAAATGCATTTCATCAAGTTTTTAGGTATGTTGATTATTTGCTGTGCAGGCTTCTCATTGAGATTTGACTTAGAATGCCTTGAAAATTCAAAGTAGAAGATTCTCTGTTTCTTCTGCAGATGTGTAAAACTAGGCCTTCCTGACACTTAAAGGGCTTAGGGTCAGAGTAGAGTACAGTTATATACCATATACTTAAATATTTAAGGTTGTATGTCAAGTTAATAGACATTAAATGAAATCTGTATCCAACATGAAGGTCTGGAAGTTCAGATTTGCATTAAGAAATCCCAAACTCCTTGGAGATACAAATTGTGTATGACAGTATGGTGATAGGTGTCCTCACTGCATAGCCCACCTCCCTTCTCTTTCTACCCTTGACTCCATATTATACCTGGTAAGGTGTCAGACATAGCACAGTCTTCATATCCAAGCTCTATATATGTTCCCACAGATTACTAGTCTTGTCACATCTCAGGCCACATGTGTATGCTCTGGTGGTTTACATTCTAATCAGACAGATGAACCTGAGAGAGAGGGCTATGTGGCCACTAGGATTATTTGATCAAGAAGTTCTGAGGTCCATGTACATGGAATGTGGCTTGGTGTTAGACATCAAGGAAAAATGTCCCCTCAGCCACACCAACTCCCCTGCCCTTGCATTGGCTTACAACCAGAGTGGGCCAGAGCAAAATCCAGTAAAATCTGGATCCAGGCCATGTTCTGAAGGATAATTTCAAAGGAAACAAGTACATATATCTCCCAAAGTCATTTCTTGTACTGGTGTTAGGATATGAGAAGAGATAAGCAAATATGGTTTTAATCACATTTATGTATCACTAAAAAGGTTAAAATCTGAGTTCCAGCTGTCAGATTTTTGAACCTTTGGCTCCGGAGAGTCTGCTCTCCTAGAGACAATGCTAAACCAATACTTTCTGCCTGCAAGAAGTGATTTGACTTTAGTTTAGTCCTTACCTCTAAGTATTTATAAAGACTGGTTATTTACTCAGTGATTTAACAATTGCTTTCTCTAGTGTGTGTGTGTGTGTGTGTGTGTGTGTGTGTGTGTGTGTGTGTGTGTGTGTGTGTGTGATCTTGAGAGGTGAGGCATTTCAAACCGAGCTGCCAATGAGTTAGTTAAGGAAAGTATTTTTCAAAGGGTGACCAAAGTTTTTCCTGTGTTAAGATACTTCCAGGAAGCCTGCAATTAGCAAATCACAGATTTCCAGTTATTTCAGTCTTGTTAAAAACAAGGCTGATCACATCTGTCTTAAGTTGGAGTATGTGCTTCAGCAATAGGAGCTCTTGCAAACCTTCAATTACAGCAGCCTCAAAAGACACTACTGCCATGCACTAACAAGTAGTCATCAGCTACAAGAGACAGATTGGCTAATAATTAGCAAATGCACTGAAGAGGCTTTTCTAAAGGTAAAATATCATAATTTGCTTTTCCATCTCTTATCATGGAGATGGTTGTGTGACAGTGATGTCTTCTTATTCCAGAGAAATACTTGACACTGTTGTTAGTTGGTGTTACCTCAGAATATTTGAAAAAGGTGAAAGAACTACCATGTATATGGTATTTTTCTTTTTTAAAAAAACAATGATTTCGTATAATGGTTAAGTACCATTTTTTTCTGCATTTGAAATGTGAATAGAAAGAACTTTCCCCATCAGGGAATTCATATTTTCTGGCATCGTTAATTGTTTTCAGTATTGACTTTAAGTGCAAAACTGAATGAAAAATAGAAATATTTTCTTAAGCCTTTAAAATAATACATTTAATAAAGAGAGTTGTTGAGAGGTCAGAATGAATTAAATCAAAGGAAGAGAAAATAAGGATATATACTTACAAAGAAATATAAACATTTTTAAGGAAATATCAATTTCTCAAAAATATATATAGCTGATTACTGACTTTAAGCATATGCAAGCTTTTTATTGGAGGGGGTATCATCTTGACCAGTTTTCCAAATCCAGGGGACAAAATAATTGCTGGAAGGATGATTCTTCTTGCTGACCCCGATGATAGAATTAATATAAATCACATGCGATTCAGAAATTTTACCTCAAATCAACAAGTAAATGATGTGTGGCCTTTCTAAGAATGGAAGCATAACCATTATGACCATGCAGAGAGAATGAAAGAAGAATAAAAGATTCTGCATTATAGCAAGTGAATTGGGAACAGTCAGAAGCCCAAAAATAAAGTCTCTTTCTGAGACTAGTTCTAGAATAATGGGTACCAGGTTAAATTTGATACTAAAATGGTTGGAGTCTGGGGCAATGATTCACCGTGTATTATAATTACATGGGGAATGTTTTAAAAAATATGGTTGTGGGTTTTTGTCCCTGGAGAAGTGATAAAATTGTGTGATAGAGTCTGAATCTTAGAAATTTTTGTTTTGTTTTGAAACTTTCAGATTATAGAACTAATCTTCATCAGCATTAGAGTCAACTTTTTCTTTACCTAGCCTTTCTTTGCTAATGATCCCTAGCATTCGTAGCAGATCTGCTTCCAAAAAGAGCCTTAATGAGGAAAACAATAGGGTTATTAAAGAATACTGGTTCAGATCAGCAAATGCTTCACAAGTCCTATGTTAGTAAGGTCCCTACCTCTACCTTTGAGGAGTTTACCTGAAAACTGAAGTAGTAAATTTCAGAGATAGAACCTGAACCCAGATCTCCCCCTGAACTCCCCACTCATGCTCTTTCTGCTTCACCATGCGACTTCATGTTAGTCACGGTGACGTCTGCTATAAAAGAATACTCACTTGCTCATTTATTGAGTTTGCTAAACTGTGGCTAAGACACTTTTCAGCATACTAGGTTTAGATAGTCATCTTCATGTGGTTAGAGAAAATAGACCAGGTGTTCTCTGTTCCTCTCTCCAAGAGACAGTGTTCCATAGTCAGAATGTATGTCTGTAGGATTAATATAAAAGCCTGTCATTTATACTCATACACCCAGAATATAATAACCCCTAAATTGTTATATGTGAGACCTACAGAATCAAAGAGGTTTTTGTATAAGGTACTAATTAATTGATTAATTAATTCTGACTGAATTATCTAAAGACCAGTGTGAATTCAGAAGAGAACTGTAGAACGTTTGTTAAGAAATACTGAGTTGTTTTTTTCGTTTTAAATGGAGTTTATATTTTATTCTGAACTGCAGTTTGTTTACATAAAAAATGTTTAATAGGAATATTTTTTTAAAGTTTTTGAGATATAATTGACATACAGTAAGCTGCACATAAAGTGTACAATTGGACAAGTTCTAACATGTGTATAAACTAATAAAACTCTCACTATGACAAAATACTGAATATACCTATCGCCTCCAAAAATCTTGTGCCTCTTGTAGTTCTCCTACTCAATCCCTTCAGCTCTCCCAGTATTTGGGCAAACATGGATCTGTTTCTGTCACTATACTTTAGTTTGCAATTTCTATTATTTTCTGTAAATGGAATCATACAACATGTACTCTTTTGTGTGGCACTTTTTACTCAGCATAGTTATTTCAATATTCTTTCATGTTATTGAATGCATCAATAGTTCTCTTATTTTTATTGCTAGAGAATATTTAGTAGCATAGCTGCACTGCTATTTATCTGTTTTGTCGATGGGCATTTAGGTTGTTTCTAGCTCTATTACTTATGCAGCACCTATGACCAGTCATATGTAAAAATCTTTGTATGTTTTTATTTCTCTTTGGAAAATAGGAATGAAAGGGCTGGGACATATCATAAATATATTTTAACTTTTTATGAAATGATAAAATTGTTTTCCAAAGTGGTTGTATACATGTAACATTTCCATCAGTGGTTCATGAGGAGCACGTCTGGGGGCTCCCTGTTTCTTGATATGGTCAGTCTTTTTTAACTTTAGTCTTTCTAATGTCGGATAGAAGTGTCTCGATGTGATCTTGTCTTTTTTTTTTTTAAGGGAAACGCAGGGAGAAATGAAGGCAATTAGTCAAGTAGGCAGGAAGGGAATAGACGAAGAAGCATTTTAGTTATTCAGCTTGGTTGTTCCCACTGGCCCCTGGATGTGAACTTGGGTCCATGGGATGTATGTGGACTACACTCGACTGCAGGCAGCAGACCAAATTGCTACTCCATCCGAATGTGCCTGGATGTGATTTTATTTTGCATTTCTGTAATGAAAAGTGACATTGAGAATATTTTCATATATTCTATATTCACTTGCTACCTATTTGTCTTCTTTGGAGAAGTGTCTGTTCAATTCTTTGCTCATTTTAAGATTGAGTTGTTTTCTTATTAAGTTTTGAGGTTTTATTAAATATTCTGGTTATAAGACCTTTATTAGATTTGTGATCAGATGTAAAATATTGTCTCCCAACCTGTGTTTTGTCTTTTTGGTCTCTTAATAGAACTTTCAGAAATCAAAAGTTTTAAATTTTAAGGATGTCCAATTTACCAGATTTGTCTTTCACTAATTATGCCTTTGATGTCATATTCAAGACTTTTTAAAAAATAATATTTATTATTTAAAATACTATATTCATTTTAGGATATTAAAATTGTATCTCAAAAATTATATTTCATACCACATCCCCCCAAAGAAAAGAAAATATTAAAGATTTACAGATCTAAAGAATTCACAAATATTTCCATTTGTTCACTTCTAAAAGATTTTTAATTTTTAACTTATATCTAAAGCTAGCATTTTTGGTTAATTTTTATGTGTTATGTGATGTATGGACTGAAATGCATGTTCTTTCATGTGGGTATCTAATTGTTCCAGCCACTAAATAACCTTTGCCTCTTTGTCAAAATCAAATTGATCATATTTGTGTGTGTGTGTGTATTAATATTTTACTGTTTTGGTAGATGCCATAGGACTTTTCTGTATAGATAGCCATGTTTGTGAATGAAAGCAGTCTTTCTTTTTTCAATATTTTTGGTTTTTGTCTTATAACGATGCCCACTAGAATATCCTATAAAAGGTGGTAGTGGTCAGAGTATACATTGCTGCTTTGCACCTACTCTTGGAGAAAAAGCTTCTAATCTTTCACCATTCAGAATAATGTTGGCTATAGGTTTTTGTAAATACCCTTTATCAGTTTGAGGGAATGCCCTTCTACTCCTGGTTTACTGAGAATTTTACCAAAAACATGTTGGATTAATCAAGTTTTTTTATTAATTGGTTAACATGCTGAATTACAATACTTAATTTTTGAATGTTATACCAACCTTGCATTCCTGAGAATAACTCCATCTGGTTATTAAGCAATAATCTTTTGTATTGTTCGAATTAATTTGCTAAAAGTATGCTAAGAATTTCTGCATCTGTGTTCATAAGCAGTATTGGTCTTTGGTTGTTGTTGGCCTTTTTTTTGTTGCTGTTGTTGTTGGTTTTGGTATTAGGGTAAAGCTGACCTCGCAGTATGAGTTGGCAGGATTTCCTCCTCTTTAATTATCCGGAAAAGTTTGGGCAGAATTATCATTATTTTTTCCTAAATGGTAGGTAGAATTCCCCAAACTATCTGGACCTGTGGAATTTATTTTGTTGGAAGGTCTTTATCCGAAAAACTTATTTGTTTAATAGGTAAATGATTTGGGGTTATCTGTTTTTTTCTTGAGTGAACTTTGACACTTCGAGTCTATGAATTTGTTCATTTCTCAGAGTTGTAGAATATATTGTCACACATTCGTTCAAAATATTTCCTTATTCTTTTAACATCTGTGTAGAATATTTAGTGATATCATCTATCTCAGTCCTGATACTGATAATTCTATCAGATCAGTTTATCTAGATGTTACTTTTAGCTTTATTGAGTTTCTTTTTTTTTTCAAGGAAAAGTACAAGCAGGAATGAAGGCAAGTAGGCAGGTAGGCAGGGAAAGAAAGGAAGAAGGAGTATCTTTACTTCATTTATTTTAATTAATTTTTTCACACTGGTTGCTTCCCCATGGGCCTGGGACTCGAACCCAGAAATACGTGGCTTGTTCCTTCAGAGGAATTTGACCTAATGCTGCTCTTCCAGGGTACACCATACTTGTTTCTTATTGACTTTTTTTCTCTTTCATTGATTTCTGCTCTGATCTATAGTATTTATTTTCTTTAGTTTCAGTTCCTTTTTCCCCCTATTTCCTACAGTGGAAAGCTGAGGTTGTTGATTTGAAACTGTTCTTTTTTTCCAATATTGGCATTATAGTGTAAATTTACCTCAGAGTATTACTGTAACTGTTTACCACAAGACTTTATATGTTGCATTTTCCTTTTTGATTGTAAATACTTGCTAATTTCCTTTTTCTTTTCTTTCACCAGCTGTTCATTAGTATGCTATTTTGTTTACAAATATTTGGAAAATTTTCAAATACCTTGCTATTCTTGGTTTTTTATTTAATTTCATTGAGGTCAGAAACAAATTTGAATCCTTTAAAATGTACTGAGATTTGTTTTATAGCCCCAACTATCACTATGTTGGTAAATGTTCCATGTGCACTGGGAAAAAAAAGTTTGTTCTCTCTTATTGAGTGGAGTGCTTATAAATATCAGGTCAGGCATACCCTGGTGTCTCAGTGATAAAAGTGCACGGGATGCAGTCTGCATATGTCCCAAGGACCCAGGTTCATGTCATAAGCCAGAGAGAACAACCAAGATGAACAACTAAATAAAATGCTTCTTCCTTTTCCTTGCTTGCCTTCATCATGCCTATACTTTTCCTAAAAAAAAAAAAAAAAAAAGGTCAAATTGGTGATATAATTGTTCCAGTCATACGTGCACTCATCAGTACTCTGATGAATACTCAAGGAAGAGCTACAGATGATGCAGTCTAGAGTTCTCTCTCTGTGTAGCTCTCTCCTGCTGATATTTTCCCTACAAATTCTAGCAGCCTGATTTTCCTACTATTCTATCTTTCAACTCACATAGACCCTGGGTTTAACTTTGGTTTTTCAATCCCACATCACATCCTGGAAAATATCTAGGATGGAAGGTGGAGCAATCATTGATGTCTATTGTCATCTACAGTTGTCCCTGAAAAGCAGGAGGGTGAGGGAGACTGACTCTCCCTTCTTGAATCCATGAATGTGTAACCCACATATAGGAAAAAAAAAAAAAAATCCACTTACAGGAGGATTTGTGCAGTTTAAACACGTTGTTCATGAATCAACTGGGTTTTTTTTGTTGTTGTTATTTTAGTTTTGTAAGTTATTTCCAGCAGGAGAATAAATTCTGTTTGTTACAGTACTCTGAATCCAAGTAGACATATCCCACTTATGACTTTTAACATAATTCAGCACATTGTAAACCAGTTTGTCTAGTTCCACATTAATCTTAATCTTATTTATGCTATTTAATTTATAGACTTCATTGTCAACCTAAACAAATTTAAAGCACCAACTTGTGAATAGAATAATCTATCAGAGTACCCCGTATACCAAGTTTCTTCGGTTCTCTCTCAAGCAGACATCCCCATATTCTCCCTTTTTCTCCCAGACTCCAGGGAATTGGAATCATTTTTAGTCAGTGCTTCTTGCCTAACAAAACAGAAAGCTTTGGTGTAGGATAAGGCTAAAGATTGGATAAAAATAGACATGTTAGAAAACAGGTCTTCTAACCGTCTTCTGGTAGCACTCACTAAGGTGTTCTGCTGTCTTTTGTAAAACTGGCCATCTTTTCCTGAGATAGAACCCTTTTCACAAAAGATATGTCTTTTTAATCACTTTTCTCTCCCTCTGCATGTAAGAGACACATTGTTTTCCATTTCTGAGCATCTTCTGCTATTCGGTATCCTTCATTTTCTCCTGAGAAGAATGACTTAGAGGTGATGAGATTACATTGCCCTAGTTTAGTTTACCTTGGCTCATATTCTCTTCTCACGCATGTGCTATATGAAAAAATGAACCCTGAATACAATCTACATGTCTCATATTCTCATAAAGCAGAATCAAATAAGGATGCATAAGAGCAATGGTAAACATTCCTTTCTTCTAATTTCTCATTGACTCTGGAAATCATGTTCTTATAAAAACTAAACTCCAACTTTGAATTCTATCTATGCATTAATACAAATAATTTGTATTATCTTGTGTTTTCTTGCTCCTTTCTTAATATTTGTAGTCTACTCTTATGAGTTATTCTCTTGTTTCATTCCTGTTCCTTCCTGACTCACCTAACGTTGAAATGTTTCTTTTGATTTATTTACCATTATGTTCTTGAGAGGATTCTGCCAACAAAGTATCTTGTTAGCACCTTCCTGTTTCTCCTCATATATTCCTTTTTGCCCTTTCCTTCCCTTTTGTGGCTGGCAGTTTAATAACCACCACCTTCTCCCCATTTTAAATTGAGTCTCGTAGTGTAATAGCTCTCTCTCAACCAACAAAATCCAAATGGTTCTCTTTCAGAAGTAGTAAAGACAGCTTTATTATGCACGGGCCAGATACAGAATCTGAGCCCCAAAATACTGTTGGGATACATTTTTATTGGTGAGGGAGAGGGGAAGGTGTGAATTAGAACAGGAATTACAAATGGAATTCAGTTATTCATTTGTGAATTCCTCACATGGATAACACACAGGATTCACATAAAATGCACATAGGGTTTCGTACTCAGAAAGGGGTCCCTTTTATCTAATCAGTAGCTTCCAGCCAGTCTAGACTTTCAGGTGCCTGGTGGCTGGGTGGCCACTGTTGGTCCTCAGAGGCTAGAAACTGGGGTGCGGCTTCCTCTCTTCTACAGTAGCATCCCTGATAGTTCATTCCAAGTGGTCATAAATTCTAAATTCATTTTTAAAAAATCCTTTATTTAGCAAATGTGATTTTCATAATTCACTAAGCTCATCAACATATGTAAATATGAGTCTGTCACAGTTTCCTGATGGCCTTAGCTGTGATACTCTATTAATTATGAAGGCAATGAAAATAAAGTTATTGGTTATGTGCATAGGCTAGGTATACAAAACCATATTGAAGTCAATAGTAGACGAATATGTTTTATCAGCCCCAACTGCCCTTTATTGTTTTAATGTGAAATGAATATTTTTATCATTACATCTTTAATGCAGCACATCCTAGCAAAGTGGTCCATCAGTAGTTGAACAGATATATAAGTGAATTCACTAGATACTGATTTCTTCCTTTTTAGAGCTAGCATAATATACATTTCAGTGTATATAAGGATGAGCAAAGTGTAACCTTGCCTTCAAGGAATTTAGTTCAGTCTAATAAGGAAACAGAACATGTACATGGATCACAAAAAATAGCAAATACTGAACATCAACTATTTTCAAAGCACTGTTTTAAGCACTTACATGTATTTATTATCCTCTTGAATCTGTATAACTGTTCTTTCTATGAGTAGAACACTAGTATTTTATCCTCATTTCATATGAGAAAACTGACACATGGAGAGGTTAAGGTCACAGAGCTGGAAAGCCAGGGGAGATTTTTGAATAGAAGAGTGGCATGTTCAGGACCTAGCTTTAGGATGAATATTCTGGTAGCATTGCCTGGAGTACACAGAAACAGGAAGTTAAGGATAAGCACAGAATTGCTATTACAGCTATCCATGCTAAAGCAATCCATTAATTCCCAAATGATAATAGTGGCAGTGGAAAGGGAAGGAGATTGTAACTAAATATTGTGTTGGGAGTATGGAACAAAGATAGCTTTGAGGTTTTGATATTGGTGACAGGGAGAATAATGATGCTATTAAAGAATTGGAATGGATATAATCTGCGTTGTAAATAGATTCACTTTCCATGTGTAGAGATGTTCAAAGGCAACTGGGTTGTGGGTGGAAGACCAAAATGATGGATCAGAGATAGACTGATTTAAAGATCATCTGCAGTAGAAATGGGAAAAGTCACAGAGGAGGAGAATAAAATACTTAGTAAGAGAATATAGAATATATTCTCTTATAGTAAATAAAATTATTTCTAAATTTAATACTCACAAACTTCACCTCTCACATGTTAACATTGATGAAGTAATTTTAGTCTAGTATTGAATCTAATTATTTAGATTATTGATAATTTAGCTAACATCAGTTTCCATCGGAGTTAATATGAATTTAGAAAGTTATACCTAAATCTAAGAACTGAAAGCTTTTAAGAATCACACTTGAAAGAAACCTTGGGAGTTGCATTTGTCAAGTAGCTAGAAAAACCATTCATGCATACCCCACGTCCAAAGCTCCGTCGGCAGCCCAAACATAAAGAACTGAAAGGTCATTCTTCTTCATGCTGTGTGATGGTTTGTTGACGTATTTTGACACACCAGTACAATGCTGAAAGAATCTGACCTTCCTGCAATACTGAATGACTCAGGTTTGGTCAGGATACCTGACATTCATTTCGCTGTTCCTTTCTCCTCCTTCACAAATACACTCCCAAACATGAAATGCTGCCTTCAGTAAAGAAATATTTTAAAATTTAATTGATTTTTTAACATTTCCTTAAACCTCCCACCATTTTTTCCCCCAGTTGCAATCAAATTGAAAACCTTACTTGGAACTATTAATGCTTTTGATTAAATAAATTAAATTTGTTTTTCAAGGTGATATATGTGAATGGAGATTGTTATTGCTTGAAAGAGAAAAACTAATCAACTTAGAAGGTCTCGATGCTGTAATGTGTTTCACATATTTATCTTTATCTTTGTGATAGAAACAATTTCTTGGATCTCGAACATTTAAGGATAACCTCTAAAGTACAAAATGTATGTGTGTGTGTATACATACGAAAAGATAAATCTCAGGTGGTTTTTGAAGTAGTTGCCTCAGAGGTATACCATGTCTTAAGAGGTTCAAGATTTAGATAGAGGCCAGAGAGCTGTCAAGAGAATTTCCTATTATGTATGACTATGTTTTCTTTAAGATTTATATACTGTGAAATGGAGCTTTGACTAGTTGCACATATTATTTCTTAAGCAGTATAACGGGGATGTGAGGGTGGAAAAAATGTTTATCACTAATAGATTTCTAAAATATGAAAATAATAAGCTAAATACTTTTTAATCAGGAACAGCTGTTCCAAAAAATTTTCTAGCTGTCTCCACAACTAGTAAATATATAATAAATGTAACAGCCTCCAAGCATTTAGATTGCACTTTGCAAAATGTAGGAAGTTTTTTGTATTTGTCATAATATTGGAAAATGAAGTGTTCCAATGTTTCAGTCATACTGTTACCAGATGTGATAACTATCTGCTAAATTAAATTAAGGTACTTTTGTCCAAGATAAGTATCTTAATGGCATACCTAAAATTAGGACTGACATTCTGAAATACTGGTTTAACTATTTGCCTATTTTGCATAATCTCTGATCTTCCCCTGTAGCACCCTGGATATTATTATTCTTTGAATTTTTTTCCTTTTTTGCTTTCTCCACCCTTGCAAATGTTGATGTGTCTGGAAACCAAAGCTGAGGACTGACAAAGCACTTTCAACTCCTATCTAGATTAACTCAAAGCTTCTGCTCTAGTTTCCTGGTATTCCTTATTCTGATTAGACCTCTAATTTTGTGCTGTGAGAACTGACAGCCCTGATTTTGCTCTGCCTGCCCAGGACCTGGTCATACAAACTCCTCTATGCCAAAGCATGGCAACCCAGCAGACATTACCTTTCAGAAATTTATGTAATTTTTAATTGACATCTATATCTGACGTTACAGATGTACTTTTCTTTGTAGAGTCTTTATCTACATAGGAATAGTTGAAAATCTCTTTTCACTTAAGTATTACATGAATTAATTTTCATAGCAATGACAGGTTCTCCTGCTAAAACTCAAGTGCCCAAATTCTTTTCTCTTTTCTAACTATTCTCCATGTAACATTGTAGCCCCCACTCAGCACACACACACACACACACACACACACACACACACACACACACACACACATACACATGTTAACTGCTTGAGTATACAGCAAATTCATATGAATAACAAGGAAAGGGTTAAGTCCTGACCATCTTTTTTGCTGGCTCTATTAGTGACTTCATGTCTACATTTTTCTTTCCTCTAAATTCACCCCTGCATGCACAGACATAATTAACCCAATTGTTTCTAATGTTGTGGCATTCTATATACTCTATAGAATGTCTGTCTTTCCCATAGAAACTATACTGCAGAGATCTGTTGTGCTGCTAGGTTCCTGCCCTTTTTAAAAATAAATTCTTAGTAAAATTTCTTTCATTGTAGTAAGAAAAAAAATAAACTATCATTTTTTTTAAAAAGCAATAATTCATTATAGTTGATCATAAATGTCAGGAAGCAAAGACCCAGCTGAAGCATTTTGTCACTAATCATACTGTTTTTCTTCTAATTAGTTAATTTACATTTTACAAATTAAGGGTAAAATTCAGACAGAAGATAACATCATAGCTTTAACTGACCTATATTTGTATCTGCCAAATTTAAGTTAATTAGAAATGTAGATGCTGTTTGTTTTATCTGTCAGAAAAGCTCATCTTTTTTCTTAAAAAAAAAAAAGTAGATACACTTTTTTCCCCTCAGCATTTATCATCTAAATAATAGTCTTGCCAAGATGGCAGCCTCATAATAAACTCTTTTCAGTGGAGTGATGGGTAATGAAGCTTGCTTGTGAAGGCAGCAAAAAAATGTTGTCTGGCCAAATGCATGAATATGATGGCTAGAGAATCAGTGGACTTTCTCAGTCATCAATCTTTTTAGTAGCCTCTTATACATCTGAATATTTTGATAGATGATCTAATAATTGAGTTATCTATCTTTCTAACTATCAGAATTGCATAAAAATTATTCTCACATGCTACTGAATATTAAATATATTAGGCATCCAGTAAATTTTTCATAAAAGGGCCAAAAGGTGAAAGATTTGTGTTATTCTATAAATACCTCTTAATATGTGGAGTATTACGCCTTCTGAAATATTCAACTCTTAATTCCCTCTGTGAGAAGCAGGTATGTACTTTAAAAGCAGGATATATTCACTATAAGTAGGATATACAGTGTTTACTTTTTAAACCCTGCAGCTCAGTATAGATGCAACTCAGTACTGTAAAAGGAATTACCTTTACAGTTATAACACCAGTGGCACATTTAATGTGACACAAATTTCCATACAAGAAGCATAGGTGATGTGGGTGCAAAGAGAGAGACTGTGTGATTTTGATATGCCCATCATCAAGAAGAAAAATGATCCTACCAAAGGGGAAACTTGCATATGACCTTCCTGGCCTAGCTTAACCTGGTAAAGCAAACTACTCAAGTACTCTTTTCATGTATACGTAGTACTTTCCCCCCATATGGTCCTATATTGTGTTGTGTTTTGTCGTATACCACTCTTATTAAAAAGCACATCAACAAGTGTGCTTCACTAGAAATTGATAAGCAGGAAGGAAAATTGGCAATCAACAGATCAGTTACTAAGTAGGCTTTTCCCAACCCCCACCATTTACCTGCACTTCTTCAAGATGACCTTGCTGTGATGACTTCACAGGAACCAAAGTTAAAATAGTTCTGTCCTGGAAGAGTAGACATTTGTTTACAGGTCTGAAGGGTTACCAATCCTGTGCATCTTGAAAGGCGCTCAAATGAGCAGGGCCTTGTAAATTGGATTTCTATTAGCCAGTCCTGATGATAGCTCTTCATCAGCAGAATGAGAGGAAGTGCTATCAATAGCTTCAGCTCTAAATATCTTTGTTTTTTAATGTCACACTTATTTCTGGTCTCTCTCATCCAAAATAGTAATGAATGCTAAAATCACCAGAATTAACTGTGCTTTAGGTTTTAAATAAACCTTAAAATGTGGGCAGCTATTTTTAAATGCTTTTCAATTTGGAAAACGTCTGGACCAAAAATCAAAGACACGGTGATCAGAAACAAATATGGTTAAAAAAAAAAAAAAGTCTTAAACTGTGTTCTCCTTATAATTTGTGACATTGACTTCAACTTATAGTTGTACTACTTAAAAATTCTTGGGATGATAGCCCTCCTTTTCATTTTCTAGGTAGCAAATAATTGATCAGAATAATGCTAATCATGGTATTCCTCTACTGATTACATCTAAGGAACTCTTACACTTAGTTTTAACTTTTCTTGCCTTCAGTAATCTTACATATATAATTTGAAGTTGAAAAAGACTGGCAATTATTTCATTGTAAGAGCAATAGCTGGGAATTTTTAACTCTTAGGTATCTATTTAAAATTATACACTTAAAGCAATTTGAAATGACCATATTGGGGAAGTTTTAGGAGAGAGAATATTCTTTTCTTCATCAAAGCGGCAAACATCTGTGTTCTTTCTAGTCTGTCTTCTGATTAGCATGGCCTCATCCATCACTGGTCTTTGATATGAACTCCAAGAAGTCATGTCCTTTTGTTTTAAATGATAAATATGTCTTTGTCATGAATACTCATAGGCAACCCAGGATTTACATCTGAATTGTCAAAGTGTGACTGCCCAACTCTTGTGATGAGTGACATTATTAGTAAAATAAAGAAGTTTTTAATTTGTCATGGATAGGCCTTCGATGGTGACATTGAGACTATGTGGGTTGTGATGCTAGAAAAAGTTGTCCTTCCTCTCTATTTTTCAAAGATTTGTCATTTATCAACAAGAGGCAATCTGCTGCAGGAGAGTCTCTGTGAACATTTCTACTTTGGTGCCATTATTTGTCTCTTTAGGTTTTATTATTTAGGCTTTATAGCTGACAGTACTTATCAAAACTAATACTATTTGAAATATCAAGCTACTGGTGGTCAAATAACAGTGGCAAGATTCCTTCTGTCTGGTTATTATGGCCCACGACAGATTTTTGTTTTTTGTTTTTGTTTATTTAATCTTCAAGATCTGTGTTATCCTCACAAGCTCGTATCTATTCAAATGTATTTATGTGTGTGCTAGTCATATAAAAGTATTGCCATACACATTTCTACCTGCAGAATTTTGTATTAATCATTAATTGAACTGTGAAGTCCAGTTGTTTTATTTGATGCTTCAGCTAAAAACTTAGGATGATTAAAATTAACAGCATTTTTGAAGTCTTGATCGATCATCTTTCATCTGCAATTAAAGGTAGATTTTGGCTTACATATATTTATCTTATTTTATTTTTATATTATTTTTAGAGATATTTCAATTATTTTAAAGTTTCACCTTGTGATAATATTTAGAATTCTCATGTTGGTCATACATAGTTTATTCTCATTTATATATAAAAGGTAGCTATTATGTTAGGTATTTTAACTAGCAGTTACTGCAGCAGAAAATACATTTCCTTTTAAATGATTGTCTTTGCAATCTTAACACAACTGTCTTAAAGTAAAAGGAATAAGAGAAGTTTTTGCCTCTTCTTTTTTATCTAAATTGATTGTTTGAATTATCCAAAACAACCTTTAGCTAGAATGCTGGGAATTTATGAGAGAGTTGACCTATATGTTTTAGTTTTATTCACTATCATCTCCATAAAATCTACTTTAAAAAGATTTCATTATAACAGCCCACTTAAATTATGCTGCATTTGGGATCATATTCACTATGCCATAAATGTATTAATCTTGGCTTTTCTTTCCTTTGATTGCATCAACACTACACTTATTTGGGGGAAAATATTTCTTGACTACCAAAAAAATAATTTTAAGATCGAAAAATGTATTTTATTAGAAGCTAACCACTGTCATCCAGGAATTTTCTTTCTATTTCCTTATTTCTTAGTTTTCCCCAGTCACCTTTTTCTTGGAAAATTAAGTCTTATTCATGTTTGTTTCCCCACAGAGAAGAATCACATAACAACTCAAAAGCCCAGCCCCTAATATTAATTGGGATTTTTGTACTGTAATGTAAGTGTCTGAGTTTTTGAGACCCTAAGGCTTTCACCCAACTTGAAGACAATGATGCCAGTGAGCTTCTGTCCAGAGTTAATCAGCTGCAGAATTTGTAAACTGCACATGTGTCAAAGTTGAAAATGTTAGCACTCTAATAGAAGCTTGAAAAGGTTAGATCTGATAAACGCCGTCAGCAGTTAAAGAAAGTGATTTATGGGAACGTAATGACACAAAATGCCTCATTTATCACTCATATATAGATAGGTTAAGGTTCCTGTGTCATACTTTTAAAAACTTGACCACTTCGAATTGTCAAAATAGGTACTTAATTGCTCTTCATCCTTTTCATTTTGAATTTATTTCATTCGATTTTGGTAATTTTATCTACAATCATTTTGCTGTCGCTTACTTCATATGGTTCCATTTAAAGTCATTCATATTTTGGATTTTCAAGAATTGTACATTACTGATCTTTTTGAAGTTTTATTAGCTAAAGCTGTTCTGAGGAAAGACTAAGTCAATCTTATGTCTGTTGATTTTGTTGGTGAAAATAGCATGAAGATATGATGAAGTTTCATTTACTCTTTTCTAACACGTAATTTTCGTCAGCATTTTATAATTCTTATAAACTTTCGATATATTTATCCCTAAAGGACAGTCATCAATTGGTTTATTATCCTAATGACTCAACTTAATTTTTAAGCTCTACATAAATTAAATTTAATGAAACCCTGCCTGTATGATTTAATGATCCTTAAAATAGATGAAAACAAAAGTTAAGAGACATGCCGGGTATTTCTTTCCCAGATTGATTAAAAAGCAATTTTCAATTATTTCTTTATGTATTCTAAGTATGTTTAAATTGCAATTGGCTGAATGTGTGTTTATTTGATGTCATTTAGTTTATGTATAAGCGACTTAACACTATTCAATAAAAACTATTTTACACACTGCCACTTTATCAGAGTAATTGTTATAAAATGCAAATTTTATGAATGATTATTATAGTTTTAGATTTTTTTTCATATGGAGGGTAGAATCGTTTAAAGACATCTTGGAAATTATTCAGATCATTCAATAAGCATGTAAGTGTGTGAGGGTTTCCCCTTAGCCCCTCTATAGCCAGAAAATAAATTTGATAACTTTGACAGCCAAGTAGTGTACTTTCTTCGGGGACATCCCAGATTCAATTTAAAAAGGAGTCAGAGCAGTTTTTCAGCAAGGCAAAGTCATGAACAGCAAGGGAGAAAATGTCCTGGGAAAGAAACATAAGAGACATCACAATGCAGTGGAACTTATTCCACCTTGATTCCATCAAACTACATATATTTATACATATACATATACATGTATATATATACATTTTTTTAGACAGTAATTGAAAATTGCATGGCTTTGCTCTGAATTCTTAACACCAAGAAATTGCTGTTCATTTTGTTAGGCATGACAAAGTCATTGTGGTATATAAGAAAATGTCCATTTGGGGGGACACATACAAGAATATATAGTATTAGAGTAATAAATACTTGAGAGAAAGAAATACAAAAGGAGGATATAGAATCTGCAAGATGGATGTTTAGTGGAGGAGTTCTCTGTATTTTATACATTTAAAAATTTTGGCAACAAAAACCTAAAGCTTCAAAGAGATTGTTGTAGTAGTCTTATACAAAAGTATTTTTATTATAAAATTAAATGTTCTTTATTTTTTACTTTTGTTACCAATCTTAATTTTTTAATCATGAGTTATCTAAAATTATTATGAAAAAATAAAGATCTCTTTGGTATTATTTATCAAAAAAATCATCTAAATTGGCTAAATTTAAATCCAATTATAATATTTTATTCAGTAACAAATCTGGTGTCTTCTACAGAGAAAAGGACTAAGAAATTGTGCACATTTATTCAAAATATGACAAAAGAATGTGCAGCTAGCTCCTAAATAGCACGTGAATCATTTTTTTGTTTAAAAAGATTATAAATGTATAATTTCCATCCTGTATTCCTGGTAAATGGATTTTAAAGCATTTATAAATCTAATATTTTGTTTTATTACTGTTTACATAAGCATTTTTTTTGAGTTGCAAATATAGTTTCCCCAGTTTGAGGAATTTTAAACTAAATGTATTTTTAACTAGATACATCTTTGTTTTGAAAAAATGATGGTATGTACACTTACGTTAAAACCTTAATTCTTCTGTGATTTTAAATCAGTGTTTACTTGTCTGGCTTTAGACGTGTATGCAGTGTTTTTATCTTTAAACAACAATAAGAAAACCCTGAAGTTCTCAAACTCTTAAACTATACCATCATATGGAGAAAATGTTGTCTTAATATGAATTTGCCATTTACCCTATTTGTATTAAAGAATAGTTCATCAAATGTGTTATATGTTTATATTTTTAGATTATTTACCTATATTAAGGCAACACAAGAAACCCTGTTTCAATTTAACCTTCCAGAGATTAATCATTTTATTTGAAGGAGTTTTGTTGTTGTTTTTTTCAAATCCATGATTAGGAAAAATTCATATCACATGTGTTTATATAATCATAGGAGTCAAAATTGTCTCAATCTATGAATCTTAATAGTTTGTTCTTGTAACAACTATGAAGAGATGTATTAAAATGCCTTAATTACAGGGCAAGAACAAGAGAAATCACAGTCTTTTAGCATATGGTCTTTCAATTGTTCACCAAAGGATAAAGAAAGCATTGAAGCGTGGTTTCAAGAACTGTCAGCAATAAGAAAATGCAAGGTACTCTGCAGAACCTTAAAGACCTTTCTGGGAAATAGGTTTAATTAAAAAGTAAAACAGACTTATCATTTTAAGGAAATTTTTTAAATGTTATAAAATTTCAAAATGTTCATATATTAATAAGTGTATTAGGGTATTATCTTCTTATCCCAGATATGAGGAAAAGTCACCCATGAAGCTATTATATTTGATTCATGCAATGGTAAATCTTATAAATATTTTTCTCTTGCTTTGATTGAAGAGTGAGAATTTCAACTTACTGAAGTATATACTAAGTTTAAAAGGCTTTCTGTCTCTGATTCATAAATGCTGATTCAATCCTATCCATAAATTAAGGACATCTAGTAATCATTCTGCTACTAGTAGAAGTTCTTTTACCCAAATTAAGTTCAAAATGATCATAAAAACTGATTTTTTGCACTGCCTATCTTAATGAGCATGTTCATATATACACTGTTCCCTGTTAGCACCACACTAATCCTCTGTAATCAAGTATAAGAATTTTAGAGGCACTTTTTGCATTTCTCTTTAATTTTGACTCTCATATTTGGGGGTGAGGGGGGAAACTCACTTATTTTCCATTGAGTTCAGTCAAAAAACTTATTAACAGTATGTCTCCAAGTTGCATTAAACTGAAGAAGGTTACCTTAACTATGTGATAAGTTAGCTGTTTATAAATAACCCTAAGCCATTCTTTTAGAGCTTAACTTCCGCCTGTCCTGCTTGTCAAGATTTGGGGACCTAGTCTGCTCTCACCAAGCATGCACCATCAGTATTTACTGATTACTCCCCAGCACTAAATGTATTCATGTTTTAAGTGTCTTGGTTTCAGGACACCTCATTCAAAAACAGATCAATCTCAGCAGAGTTGTGTTTTTAAGTAATTGCTCTTTCATTGACAACTGTTTCCCAGTTTTGTCATTTTTTTCATCTAGTCAGTGACCAAGGTATTTACTTTTCAATATTAAAAAGAAAAAATAAGATTAATTTGGCAGTGTATTGAAGGACCTTATTAAAATCTCTGGTGCCTAGATTTCTAATTAAAATGATGCTTTGGAACTATAGATGCATAGTTACAGTGACTGGTTTCCAGTTTAGCCCACAAAGAGATGTAGCCATTAAAAATATCGACTCTGTGTTTCTATTAACTTGAATTTCTCAGTTTAAATTATTAGTCTACAAAAAATACTGCAAACTACTCTATTCTTAGATAGTCATGCAATAGATTGAGCAGTACTTGAAGATTTGTTGTATTTTGACTGCAGGAAAAAATAATGCCTGTGTGTGATAATGAGTATATGATTTGCATGTATGTTGTATAATTCACAATATAAATATGCATTCATCATGTTTTTCTTTGCAGTATGATGAATTATGTCAGTTTATTGCATATGTCTGCATGTACCTCATCTCTTAATTAAAGCATTAATCACTAAAATTACCAAAGATATGTAGTTTTGCTGTACTTCTAAAATTTAACGTTGATCTTTGCATAGTAATACACATATTATTTCTAATTGGTGGACTATCCTAAGACATTTTAAGTAAGGATTTCCATGTTATGATTCTATCATATCAATTATTTTAAATATACTTCCCTTATATATACTTACAACGTATTTTAACCATTTTAAATCATTTTCTCTTGAAATTAATTTCCTAAATCACTTAAATTACTGAAGACTGACATGTGCATATATATTATATAATCAACTTTAAAATGTGAAAGACTTAATATAGTTATCATCTTTCTGCACTTTTAAATTTTAAATTTGATCTTTATATGTATGATTTCTAATTGGTAGACTAAGACGTGGTAAGTGACGATTCCATTTCATTTCCCTAGTGTAGTAATATGAGATGTTACCCTAAGATATATTTGCCATACCCTTTAATCACTGTGTTGTTTAATAATTATTTCCTTCATTTGAGATTAATTATTCTCGATGTTAGTTTTGCAGCACCCTAATACTAGTTTGTAAGTAATGAGCACTTGCTGATCATGTGACCCAAACATTTAGCAATCTATACTTTCAAAACAGAATAAAAAATTGTGATACTTTGAGGAAACTTTTTTAGGAAAAACAGTACCACCTGATCACAATTAGTTAAGATTTTGGTGCCGAGACGGAGGTAGGTACATGTTACAGCATCCCTGGTCATTAGCCCACTTAACTTTTAAAAAAGAACTTATTGACATAACATTGGTTTATAATATTATACAGGTTTCAGATGCACTGCATTATAAATCAACATATGTTTATACTACACCATTTAACTTTTCTTAGAAAAAAAAAAAATCTATTCATTTACCCCTCAAATATTCCTGTAACATTCACCATTATATTTCTTCTCAGCCCAAGACCTTCCTTCATGCTTCTCTGACAAAGGCCTCTCTTACACAACTTCTTTAAGTCACCCTTATTTCTCGCTACTTTTGCTTTTTCTTCTCCCCACGTGTCAAATAAAGTCAATTTCATATCATATTTCTTCTATTTCCCCAGTATTGCAAAGTTTGCCCTGGCTTTGAAAGTCATCCTTGGCTGATGCCCTATAAGTACTGACTCGTTTCTTCTTCCCTCTGTCTCACAGCAGCATCTTGATGTTTATTCACACTAGCCACTTCTGCATTTCCATTTATTAATGCCGAAGAGCTTGACATGGTCCCATGCTTTGTCAGTTACTATAGACATGTATTTATGATAGCCGCTTTGATATGGAATTGATGTGCACTGACATCCTACCTAGCTCCCTAAACATCCTGTAATTCCTAATTCAGCCTTAAGCCTTCTCCCCTAGACCTACTGCTGACCTGATACCTGAGTTGCTGCACTGCTGCAGAACCAGGAAGCACAGTCTCCCACACTTTGTGCCCAATTTGTATTCTCTTTTGCCTGCACACTGCCCCTAGATCCCTCTTCTAGGAGCAGTACTCTGGGATAATACTTTCCCTCTGTGTTCTGCTTATCTCCATCCTACTCTACTGTCTTCTGTGACCTGGGAGTCTGACCCTTGGGCCACATCAGCAGACTTCTTTGCCCTTATGAAACTACTATGAACAAATGTCTTCTTCTAACTCCCTTTTTCCCAAGTACCTCTTAGATTATGCTCCCATAGAGTATATTTCAGTTAGTTGCAAGCCACGTCCAACTGGTAATAACCATTTAAAATATCCATAGCCTTGGCCATCTCTGTACATATCACAGCCAATAAAAATTGAGAAATTAATATTCCAAATGAGATAGCATGCAAAGTCATTCCTTTTAAAATTCTGTTTGAATATATATCTAAAATGCTTATTTACCACACAAATCCACATTACTTAACATAAGGTTTTTTTTATGATTGAGAAGGAAAGAATAAATAAAATAAAACCAGGTGTCCAAAGCTTTATATTACACTGCCATGTACCTACAGAAAATAGCATGTGTATGTGAACCACTAAGAAAGGATAGACTGAAAATATAGGTCTACTTACTTGGACCATTATCAAAGACCCAACTAGATAAGACAAGTTGGAACATATATCTAATAAATATATTAAAATATAGTATGAATTGAATAATGTGATCTAAAATGAGATAGGAAAACTTATTGTTACATATGTTTGAATGCATAAATATTCTTAGAATTTCTAAACACATGCATTTATATTTTTATTATTGTTTCTTGTTTTAGTGTTTCTTAATATATAAGAAAACAAAAAAATCAGTACATTTTTAGATTTTAATGACCAACAAAGAAAGAAGGTTAAAAAAAAAAAAAAAAACAGTCTTGAATTTGACATTAATTCTGTAAGCTTTTTCAAATAAACTTCATTTTCTGAGCTGCTTGCTCATAATTTTTCTTTATTGTCACAGGTTTCTGAAACCCCAATTATTTGAAATGAGACCTCCTTCTGGAGCTTTCTTTTTGCTTGTTTACCTTTGTGGGCTAAATATTTCTAAAAGATTAATTTACTTTCAAAACTGCAACAGATTGCTGAAATTCACTTATTCATGTTTTCATTCATTTATTCATTTAACACATGCCATGTGTGAGGCAGGAATTAAAGATAAAGATGCATGTAGTCCCTAACCCTAGGGAAATTAGAGTCTGGTAAAATTAACAAAAATATAAAGTAATGAATTGGTGTTAAGTGCAGTAGAGATCAGCATGGAGTGCCCAAAAAAGGATAATCCCTCAGGCCAGAGTGAACAGGAAAGACCTAAGAGTTGAGTCAAAAGAAAAGAGCAAAAATTTTCTGGGTGACTAGTTAGAAACAAAGTTGTAGTTCCAAAGGTATAGATATTTGAAAACACAAGATATATTTAGGGAATTGCAAGTACTTTGGCATTTCTGGGTATAAGTTGTATGTCAAGAAATAGAGTTGTTAAGACTGAAGAAATTGGAGCCATGTAATGAAGGGAGAAATCACAAGGGCATTGAATTCATTTCAGAAATAGGAAGCAATATAATAAATGGTATGTTTAAAAAGAGAGTAGATTCTTGAGCCAGGGTGCTACCCATGCAGCCTGTCTTTGCCACTTAGCTGTGAGACCTTAGACAAGTCCTTAACTTCTCTCAAACTTATCTCAATAATGGGGTTAATAGTAGAACCCATTTCACATTCACCTTTGAGAATCAAATAGGCTCATACGCGTGAAGTATTTAGAACCATGCTTCTTGAATAGTAATTTCTCAGTATATGTTAGCAATTATTATTCGTTGTTCAACAACAAATGTCTTGGATTAAGATAGGAGATAAATAATAAATTTAAAGCAAGATGAAATAGGAGAATTGTGTAACAGTCTTGGAATGGTTGGAGAGAAGGATGCTTAGTCTAACTGTAACCTGTACTTGGAGTAAACACTAAGATATTCTATGTTCTGCAAAGTTCTTTCTCAGTATCAAACTCTTTGTGAAGTGTTTATGTTTTAATCTTATCAAATACAACCACCAAAAATATCCCTAGAATTTCTGTCATTTTCTTGGAAACAACATCTGGCTGCCGAGTACCAACCCATAGGAGGTCGGTTGGTTATCCTGGTTTCTCTGTAAGAGAGCAGATAAACCAGAAGATTATTCAGTCTGAATCTCCCTCCTCCCTCTCCCCTCTCCCTCCTCTCCCCTCTCCCTTCTGCCTCCTCTTCCCTTCACTCCCTCCTTTTCTGTATCCAAGGGTCTGGGTCTCCCTCAGAGTGAGGCAAGGTGATTTGGTTACAAAACCCCTACTTCATTATTCTGTCTAATGTGCCAAGGTAATGTACCTCCTTAAGGGCAAGGTTAATATCGTCAGTCATTCAACAAATACATTAGTTGAGCACCTACTAAGATTCATCATACTGGGCACCAGGAATGCAACTATGAAGAAGACAGATGTGGGTCCCATCCTTAAGGATCTTATATTATGATGGAAAAAAATAAGCAAGTAAGTGGATAAAATAATAATTCTTTCAAATTTATGTTAAAGTGTTGAGGGAAGGTCTTCCTGACCAACATGGGTAAAATAAATCTCAGTAAATGTTTAGGTCAAATTGCATCTACCATATTAAATCCCTCTACACTTCAAACTCAGACTATAAGTTTGAAAATGGCTTTCAAGTATACTACCCTTTGTACACAGCTCTATTTAACCCATTTGTGATTTGAGGTCTTGAATATTTTGACTGTAGGATATTTCTGTGGTGTGGTTTTTTTGGTCTGTGGCTATTAAAGTGAATGCTACAGTGTCTAACTTTCCACATCCCAAAATAGCTGAGCACCTAGAATGTTATTTCCCACTTCTTTAGGTGAAAAAATATCAATAAGCCAGCAAGAATGAAGAGTGGATAATGGTTTTGTTCTTTTTGTCTGTATACTTTAGAGTATATGCATGATCAGATTATGATAAGTGGATCTTAATGACAATCCAGCTAGCACATACATGCAATTTAAACATCAGAGGTTTCTTGGGCAGTTTCTTAAATAATAGAACTAAAGGGGAAAATGTAGTTTCCCCAGTATTTGTAAAAGCTGTGATTCACTTTTACCACTAAAATATTTATATTAAGTTAAATAATTAATTTGTTATCAGCACATGACAAGGGCCTTATAAGAGATAAGTAAATTTGTCATTGCTTTCCATTAAGCACCCACTCTGTGGTACGTACTAAACTTATAAAGACTTGCAAAGATGCTGGCCTAAATGAACTTATTATATCTCCTTTTAAATTCATTTAACAATTTATTCGACTTGGGTATGCATTACAGAGTTTTAATAATCCAATTCTGACCTCATTGTTATTTTAAACAACCATTACTTTCTTAAATTATGCACGGTTCACTGGCCGGAACTCTGAACTCCATGAGTTCATGAAACTTTCACAATAACTGTTAAATTCAGGTTGCTTTCTCATCTATATTATTCTGGACATCAGATTCTGTCTATCAGAAAATGAATGTATTATTTTTCACACGCCCTTAGTCAATATGTTAGAATTGATTCCTATTAGTTAAATCTATTCATTTAAAAACATTTACTTAATAAATTTTTTTTAGTCAAAGGATGCAGGATGTAAAGATCCTGTTCCTATTGTGCCATGGTTGGGAATTTGAGTTCTTCAATGAATTTCTTACCTTTTAAGAAACTTGCTGACACAATTTGATTTGAAATTTAGAAATATTGTTAAATCACTGGGTGGAAGATTAATTAAAGGTGTTTGTTTTCTTGGGAGTTTTGTTTGTTTGGAGGATTAGGTTGTATGTTTTGGGGATTGTGTGTTTTGGAGTGTAGAATTAGAGGAAAGACTGGAGAAAGGAAATGAAGTGGGAGGTTATTGCTGAAGTTCAGTGTGAAATGCAAAAGAAACAAAAGTAGTTCAGAGGAGATGGAAATAAGGAAATATATATTGATATTAAGGACATGTTTGTTCTATTCCTCTGTTAAATTTGGGTTGAAAAGTAAGATATTTATAATAGGAGTAGTTAGACTAATAAGTAGCATTAAAACACAATTGATCTTTTTAATATCCAATTTATTTGCACTGGGATTTGAACCAAGAGCTTCTGCTTTCTGGTTTCCTGTGTTCATCACATTAATGCTTCATCCATATCGTATGAAAACAAACAAAAGCCATATTATCTGTTATCTTCATGTCGTATGTAAATATGTATACATAACGTATATACGACTATACACTCAGACACTTTGTGAGTAAAGGAAAATAAGCTACTGCCAAAAGTTGGAACCTTTTCTACCAGAAATCTTACAAGATGTATTTTTTAAAAATATGAACATTTTCAAATTATTCATAGTTGCTTAGAAGTTAGTGCATTTTTTTAAATATTTTAATCAATGTGATTTCTTCACCTTAAAGAGGCAGTGTTTGGGAAATGTTTTTTATATTACCTCTCTAAATAAAATAGCACATGTGACAAACACTTCTGGGTGACAAAATAGTTTGCCTTTCAGGTCTTTCCTAAATCTATTTATTTTTAAAGCATTTATGTAGAGTTGCAAGGGCTCACAAAAGAGGCAGTTGTGCAAAGTGGATGTAATTTGTCCAATTTTCTTTCACCCACACTCTTTTATACCTGAACTTTTATCAAAATTGCATTTTCCCTCTTACTTTCAATCATAAAGGTTGGTATCTATTTCCTTGAAGAACTTTGAGTTCAATTCCTAGAATAAGAGATTAAGAATTCTTAATTTTCTAAGATTACAGACATTTTTGTAGTTCGTCAAAAACTTATTTTACAAATGAAGAAATTAAGGTCCAATGAGATTAAGTCAATCCGCACTGAATTCCTGAATCTATGAGTTAGGTAAATATTTCAAAACCAAAAGTTAGCATTTGTGATAGGAGTTGTTGTAATTTCACAAGTGTTTAGTATCATATAACTCCCATCAGTCACCTTGACATAGAGATCTCTCTAAATGCTAAAACATTTTTCTTAATAATTAGTAATAGTCAATAGTTCTGTTAGATTCCAAGTCCAACCACATGCTGACCCAGTCCAGGACCTGAGAATGTTTTACCCTAACTCTTGTTTCCTTGTTTTCTGCTGGTATATATTACTGCACTGTGCATTAACATCAGCAAACGATGATAAAAATGAAAACACAAAGGGGATTACCCCAGAAATTATGTACATCATTAGTTATAACCCAAGAAGCATACAGAAAAAATGAAAAGGGCACAGGTTGTGAGGAGGGAAGGATTATGTTTAGTGGCTATCTGGCCCCTTACTATCATGTGACCTTAGGCAAATGGCTTTATTTCTCTTGTTTTCCTTCTACTCACCTGTAAAATTAGCAGAGTCTGGATTCTTATGAGGATTTAGTAAACTAAAGTTTATATAGAGCCTGGCACAAAACACACTTTTGATTAAAGGTGACAGGAAATACTGAATACTGGGACTACCTTCAAGTAAACCAGTGCATGTCCAGTCGAGGAAACACATAGTGCTGCGGAAAGTTTTTGCAGCTGTGACAGTATCTTCATGACTTTGTTACAATCCTCTGCTATGACCTCAATTATATAGTCATATATCCCCCTCTGTTCAGTGTGAGGCTGCTAAGAATCAGAACACTTCATAGAGGACAGATCAGTGCTCTAATAAAATGTCTCCCTGACTTAGAGCCCACAGTTTGCTTCCGATAGGGACTGCTCTTTTTTATTTATTTTTTTTTAATTTCCTGTTTCCTTCCTCTCTCTTTTCTTTTTTTTTTTTTCCCCCCTTTCCATCAACTGCTTCACTGTTTTTGGATCCACCTCAAGAATTGGGGTTAGTAATTTCACTCTTCCAAGACGACAGATCCTTGAAAAATAAGCTGATTTTTTTTTTCAGTTTTATATTTAAGTGCTTAAAATTTTAACAGCAATGAACTGGGGTACATTAACTACTTGGGATTATTTTAAAGTAAAGGTATTTACTGGATCCATCTGACCTCTGTTTTGAGGATCCATTTTTTAAAAATATGACCAACCACAGACTAGTAAAGTTTGCAAAAACTGCCGACAGCCCCGAATATGCTTGAGGTTGTAATCTCTTGAAAGGAGCTGGTTGATTTTCCTGTTGCCCCCCTGTCAACTTTAACCTCCAACCTCCCCCGACATGTATCACTGCAAATAAAACTGCTGAGGTTTGACAAGAGGATATAAAGTCACTAGGCCATCGCACAGGGATGGCCACATGACTTTCTTCAACCTGAAGTGAATGCTCTGTAATTTGGGCTTTTCAGTAGGAAGTCATAAACACTCACTCAGATCGCTTTGGTTTTAATAATTACTGTTTAAAAAAAAAAAAAAACAAATACACATATTAAATGATGTTTGACAACTGGAATTTAGTGGTTTGGTTATTGGTTGTCTTTGACCATTAACTTGGATTTCTGTTCTTAATTTCAATGTATACAGTTTCAAGCAAGCAGCATATGAGACTGATAAACATAGCATGTGTATACGGCATTATAAATGAATTTTTAGTTTGTGATTAAGACAAACCAGATGACAGAAAGCAAACTAAGTGTTTATTTTGCTTTACCAACTTAAAGAAATAGTCTCCTGCACTGCCTCACCTGCAGTGTCTTTCTTCTTTTAGGGACTCAGGGGCATGTGGGTTGCATAGCACTTGAACTCACCGGGGTTTCTGAAGTTTCAGCTATTTGAATAGATGCTCAAATCATTCCGCTGTCTGTAGAAATTATTTATTCGACTTTAGATAAATGCTGTCTTAGGAGGTTTCTGGCACCCTTCAGTCTGAAATCAGCTCATTCTCTCTTACTGGTGTCTGAGCATTAGGAATGAGGACATTCTTATATAGGTATCTGAACAGTAGTTGTTGTATTTTTTTTAAAAAAGGTCGATCTGTGTGTTTTTGTTAGTTTCCACTTAGTAGCTCTCAACAACCCTAGAGAAGTGGCATAATATCCGAGTGCTCTTCCTTCATTCTAGATTTCTCCTGATTCTGTTCCTTTCACAAGTACCTGAGTGGAGGCAGGGCAGGGATGTGAAGGAGGAGGGAATCTGGGATATCAGAAGAAGTTGTGCGGGAGATCAAGTGAAGAGGCATTGCACAGATGCTTCCCTCCTAACCTGTTGGTCACCTCAGCAGAACCCTGCCATACAGCATTCAGGACACCTGCAGAAGTGTGTCACCCTAATGAAAGTGCACACACATATAAAGCTCCCAGGCCCCACCACCTAAGCACTTCGCTTCTTCCTGAAGTGGGGGGGAAGGGGGGCAAAACAGCAAAAAACTGTGTGGGTGCGACCTAACATCTTAGACTTCTTAGAAAACTAGATTTTTATAAGCTCCTTATGGTAAAAACTGTTGAAACCAACCAGTAGAAACCTCCCTTGATCCGCCCATTGAACATCTTAGTTTTATTTTATAAGTCCAAATGGTAATTATTAACACCAGCTGTAGTCATTTATTGCCTTTGTTCAGCATTTCCACACTCATTGTTTTGTTTGAGCCTAACCATTCCTCTAGGAAACTGAAAGCATTTTAATGGCTAGGAAAGCAGTCTCAGAAAGAGTAACCTGTTCAAGATGAATTCATTAGTGTCAGAGCAGGGTCACTTGGTTTATTATCATGCAAATGTTTCTTTAGCATTTCCTGTGAGCAGCAGTTCAAGGATGAAGGTGAGTTCTTCCCTCAAGGAGATGACTGTGATGTGTGGTGTGAGGCTGGGGTTCTCTGGTAGCTGGTACACAGAATACTGTGCCCCAAGGACACCAAGAAGCACCAAGGCTGTGTTTGAACTCAGTCAGCAGGAGAGAGGAGGGTTCGGATCTAGCAGTCCCCCTTCCAAATAAGAACAGCTTAAGAATGTGAACTGTGTAGGTAATTCAGTTATCTACCATTTTAACTGTCAGAATCGACAAAAACAAAGCTTTTTAAGAATTGGCATCCATACTATCGAAAACGTAACTGCTGGTAAAAAGGAAAGGAAGGGCCTGCTAAGCTAATTAGGAAAAACCATGAAAACTGGGACCTATGGGGCTAGTTGAATGGACAACTTAAAGACTTAAAGGTAATAATACACAGAACAAGTAAAAGCATTAGATTGCTTGCTAATATAAAATGACCAAAACCTCCAGTTTGGGTTTTTATATATCTGCCCCATGACATTAGAATAAAGAAACTTCAAAAATTCTTGTGGTAATACTGGAGAAGGAAAAGCCATTCTGATTGATTTATGTATTTTAAATCTTAGATCAAAACACAGAAAATACATATTTTGACCTCTTAACTAAGTGTTACTTGTATTATTTTTATTGATAAACCACACACACACACCACACACACACGTGTGTGTGTGTGGTGTGTGTGTCTGGTGTGTATATGTGTATAAAGAGAGATAGATATATAGATATATAATACAGAGAGAGAACATTAATAGATTTAAAACAGGTAAACATGTAACTGAAGTACAATTCAGCTCATCTCTTAAGACCATAGGAATGCTGTATATTCTTGAAAAAATGTGTTCTCCTAATAGTGCCCCCATGCCACCAAAGTGGAGACTTCCAAAGTTATTGTGATATAGCCCTCTTCATTCTAGTTGCATGTAGCATTTCAGCATCAGTTAAGAATGTATGTATATACAAAAATATGTTACAAGGATGATTTTTCTTCACCAAGAGTAACAGTGAAATTTAAGATCCTAAGGTGAAGTCCAGATTAAGAGAAGATTCCTATTCCAGCTTGAAAATATAAGAGAAAGATCTTGTCTCCATCCTTGTATGTTTTATATGACCTTTCAGACATTGCTAGACAGGCAGTGAAACAAGTATTCCCCAACTAGAAATAGAATAGAAACAGAAAAAAGCAATAGAAAAAGTTGAGGCTCAGAATGAAAATCTTATAAACTGAGAGAGCTCCTGTCACTTTCCATCTAAGTGTATATATACCTGAAAGCACAGTTTTAGTGACTTTCTGCCACCGTAGTTTGGCTTCAGTTCTACTTAAAAGTTTACATTTCTGGTGGGTTACTTCATTTGGACTAGGTAACCCTTACCAAAGCGGTCACTGCGACTGGGCCTTTTAATACAGTGCATTCTTTAGGGATTGAGCATCCCTGGTTTGCTAAAATTCCATCATTTCTTACCTGGGTTCTGAAGTTCAGTACGTTTCTTACTGCTCATCACTTTGCTGATTCTTTAGCCTAGGAGGCCCCACATAAAAACGAGAGATCTGATCTCTTCTTTCTCTCTGCTCTCCTAACAACCCTTTCAGTCTCACCTCATTGTGTCTAAATTGTGGTCTTTCTGTGTCCCCTTCCCATTTCAGCTACCAAAATCTTAGTCTTTTACCTTAATTCACACCCCCTTTCACCCCCTCATTCTCTTTACTTAAGGCCTTCTTGTTTTCTCTCTTAGTCAGGGTTAATTGGTCTTGTCTTCCAGGAAAGCTTCTCAAGACCGATTTTCTGCTCAAGTGAGTTTTTGTGAAGTCTCACAAAATCCTGAAACGGTGGAGGGAAGTGATGCTCTAGGAATTCCATCTTATGTTGAAAGTTCTGGGATTGCTAGAGGACCAGAGACAGTACATGTATCCCTTGAGACATAGACTCCCCCAGACCCAACTAACTACCCAGCTTCCTCTTCCCTACCTTATGTAAAGGGGGAGAGAGAGGAGGTGAAGCTAATTAACAGGGAACTAAGAGGTTATTACTCTCAACAATAAGATTTGCTTGCATTTAGATGACTTGTGTTCTTCAAGCTGTCCCATTTACTTTAGAATGTATAGCCATATAAATTCTCCACACATATGTCATTAAATTTGGTCTTTTCTCGTATTACTAATCTGTCGGATGTTAATTTGTTTGCTTGACCAAACTCTATAGAACCTCAGAGGAATGGGGGGAATTTTCCCTGCATGCCACCATAAGATAACTGTCGTGATTACACTGAAAGTAAATATAATTTAATTTATTTGATGACTCACAGGTCTCTCACGTCTATTACTCTAGAATTTTCTATATTGGATGATAAGTAGATGCGGCTACATCTGTCCTCATTGAGCCCCAGGTGTTTAGGCTGTTGACTCTCCTCTGACAAAGAACTGGTATCTATTTTGAAGTAATTTTTGATTTGTTGAATATTGGTAAAAATAAATAAATAAATCATACTGAATGTCATACAGCTGGAGCAGGTATAAGAGGAGCAAGTGAAAGCTTCCTTTTTTATGGGTTGCTAAGAGGTGATAGCTCTTAAAAAAGCAGTCTGCTAAGTGATCCCAAGTTAATGCAAATTAACAGTTGTTTTCTTTCAGAACTGTATGACTGAATAAACATTTACCATTTGTTTCATTTCTACTCATCTCTTAAAACAGTTGCTACAGGTCTTAATAGTAAGACTTGAAACATATAATGTATTAGCCTTGGCACATCAAAATATTGTTCATCTTCCAAACTTGAGATATTCCAGTTTGGCTTCTCACTGCGTTTATAATGTTCTGAGAGTATGTATCTAAAAATGCATTTTACTAATCTCCTGGAATTGATTTAAAAAAAAAAAAGTCCTTGTAACTTGTCGCTGGTCCCAGCTTAAACATGGTCTGTCAGTTATGAGATTGGTGGGCATTATGGAACATTTCACAATGTTAGGAGGGGCCTGAATTATAAATTTCAACCACAGAGTAATATTTTGGAAGAAAGACTTATGATATTTGAGCAAAATAATAACGAGACTAAAAATGGAATTTCAGTCTTAAATGAGAGGACAGTGCACCCTGCCTTTTTATACAAGCCTGTCATAGGATTCACCGTGACCTCCTTTTCTCACAGCTTCACTGTGGCCACTCTGCAGGGTAAAGAATTTCAGCAACCGAACAGCAGTGTCAAATAAATTCATTTTAGGAACTCTTCTTAAAGGTTGAATTCCTATCGTTAACATTCCTGAAGCTGGTGGTATCTGCCAAGTGCTCAGAGATTAGTTCACATGCAGTAAATTTAGCATGACAAAGTTCCTCCTTTTTTTTTTGTTTTTTTATTTTTTATTTTTTTAATTTTTTTGCAAATTGCAAACCTGGAGCCCAGACAGAGCCTCATGCAGTAAACTGCTGACTGGAGAGGAGATCCTAGAGATACAGTATAAGGGATTATCTGGGATCATGTAGACGGTTTGCAGTAGCCTTTGTATGGTTACTGGGTTAGATCATTCTTGGCAAGTTTGGTGAATTAGTATCCTATTCCTGAGTCCCATTTCAATACCTAGTTTGGAACTCTTCCACTCCCTGAAAACTTCCATTGAAATTTTTATGAATGGTATTTGCATAGACAAAATGGAATCAAACTATTGACAAGTCGTTTGTTTTTGTGTTTTGTGGGGAGTTTTTTTAAGCAAATTTATGTGAATGGTTTGTCAGTAGAGATAATTTAGCCAAAGGCACCTGTCTTCTCTGAAGACTGCATGAAAAGACTTTTAAGGAGGAGCTTAAATTTTTGTTCTTAAGATAAAGCTGGTTTTTTGAGGTATGAGAGAGCTTAGTTTTTAAAATGGCACAATGAATAACAAAACCCCCTTTTCACCCCCAAAAAGGACTAAAAGGGACATTTGTTAGACTCTTGAGGAAGAATTGCGCTGTTAACATGAAAGTGTAGATACAAGAGGGAAAACTGGAAGAGAGGAAGAGCAGGTAGTACTCTGAAACTGGGAAGCTACTTGCTTTGCAAAGATGAATATGCTCAACCTCAGATTCAGAACTCAAGAAAACCCATTTATGGTGAATAAAGTAGCTGGAAGATAAAACTTAGCAGAACCCCCAGTCCTAAGGCTGGACTCACATAGGGATATGCCTACTATGTCTCTTCCCATGTGCTCCTCTCCTCCCCCAGTGCCCCTAGAAGTATGTTCTGGCAGACAAGTGGCCAATAACCAGTTTCTTAATGAAGGTCACGTGATTTGTATTTCTAGATTTTTTAATAGGTGAGGTTTATCATTGATCTGAAGGTGGAAAGTACACTATTTCACCTCCCCCTGTCATTTAGTGAATGTGATTCTTGAGTATGGCCAGAATTATATGTGTATTAATGTGTCTTGAGTCCTGACCTAAACTGTAGATGAGAAGGCTCTTTAAATATTAAAGCACAGAACAAACAGAATCACTTATGCAGTAGGAAAGTACGCAGGATTCTGAAGTCAGGCCTCATCTTTTTATGGGGCCACCTCTTGCAAATGCCAAGTTTCTGTTCACATGTAACTTTTTGATAACTCCCTGTTTAAAGGAAAATGCTAAATTGTTTGTCTTCCTTTAAAGAAAAAAATCAGGTTACAGAACCTATAACTTCAGAGTTATCGAATCTGTTTATCCCTCTTCTATGTCAACGTTTACATGCTGTGTTTTGTATATATAGTCATCATGATATTTGAAATGACATAAAGAAAAGCAATGATATAATTGTCTTAAAGAACCTAGAAACAAGGATAAATGCTTTCAGAATCAGGAGAGCAGTATTAATAATAATAGCACCTAAAGTCAAGAGATAAAATTCTGTCCTAATTATAGGTGATGGTTAATTAAACCTAAAGTTACAAGCCTTGAAAGAATTTTAGAATTATTTTTCTTTGATTTTTCTACCAAAAAAAAAAAAAAACCCTCACCCCATCATTTTCTATTTTAGCAGTTTCCACAACTTAAACATTAAATTCTTATTGTTTGATTTCTGTTATATTAGTAGTGTGTGTTTTGCAATTCTAATCTTCACGTTTTTCTTTCTTTATCACTGAAGTAGGCCTTTTGAAGCTGGGAAATTTTTCATGGCAATATTGACAGTGTTCACATTTGCATGATGACAGCCAAGGAATGGAGGAGTAATTTTTGAAATTGCAGAAGTATTTAGAACACTGATAAAAGCTGAAATATATTTTTGATGGATTGAAGTTAAGCATACATGATTTTTCCTGCTGTCAAAAGGCTCTGAATTTAGTGAATATTTGCCTGCTGTGAGAATGCAAGATTAACATCACAACCATCACCCGGGCACCCAAACCCTGCAATTTAATAGCTTTTTAGGTTCTTTCCTTTTTCTAAACAGCAATTAATCTCATTTTAGTACAATTTTCTCGTTTCTGAAGTCGCTCATTGAATCGCTGTTTTGTTCATATTTGGCTTCAGCTCCTCTGCATAGTCATTAAAGTCCCAATTAATGTCACCTTTAGCTGAAGAGTACTCATTTTTATTGAGAAAATGACAGTTGCTGCCATGAGTAGTGCAGTGTAATATACATTAATTGCCCTGTAACACTGGTAATTACGAGTTTTTCAAGCCTCTCAGTAAACTGTCATGCCTAGACAAGACTGTGCTAAAATAGATTACTCATTAGGGAGACCTGTCCTATTTTCTGGTGGGTTCTTAGTGTTGGTTTAAAAAAAAAAAAATCTTGAGCTTGAACAAATAGTTGCCAAGAGCAATTTCCTACAACAATATCCTTGTGTTGGGTTTTTCAGCCATCACTTAAGATCGCGGTCAGCAAACAGACAGGGTGCAGTGGACGCTACAGATGTTGAATCTTGAGCATTTATTGATGTGGATCACAAAAGTGAACTTAACGATGCTCCATTCAGAGTTGAATACAGTGTGTAACTGAAGAGTCCTCCTACAGGGTGTTGTGTAAAAGCAGGTTCATTCCCTGGTGTTTAGAGAATATGTGAGAAAACCCGTATTCCACATTTGCTTAGTTTCAGTCACCTTTGTACACAGTCCAGCCAAGGTGCAGTGTTGAAGCCTTTATTAAAAAAAAAAACCCCAGATGAATACTGAAGTAGATAAATAACTTTGATATTGAGCATGGCATGCTTTATATACATATGTATATAAATATATTTGTGTGTGTGATTTTAAAGTAATTTTTTAAAAAAAATGTATTAGTTGGAAGGTATTGAAATAATCTTACATGTGAAAATACTAGCCACACCATCTTTTTGAATTTATAGTGGCTTACTGGTGTGTTTAGCCACAGGCTTTTTTTTTCCTTTTTAAATAATGTTCCTGATTTCCGTGTGGATCTAATTTTTCTCTTCCTCCTTTCTGTCGTATTTCATATGTTGCTATTTTAACACAAAATCATCAACTTTAAAGCCTGGAGTTGCCCAGAACTGACAAAAAAGAAAACCTTTGTTGTATCCTCGCCTAAAGCAGGTGTTAATAACAATCTGCTCTTTCCCTCTCTCTCTAAATGAATTTTGTCACAGCCTTTCAAATTTTCTTTTGGTGATGAGCTAATGAAAGTAGATAGTACAATTTGTGCTGACCAGGTAGCTAGTGCCAGCTCACAGCTGAGGATAGTTTAAAAAAAAATAAATAAATAAAATATAGCATTATATCACTGATTTACCCATTACACAGCATTAATAGTGAGAGACCTTGGTGTGTTTATCTGTTTGTATTGGTGTGCATTTATCGAATTGTTTATGACAAGACTAATTGGAGTAATTGTAGACACTGAAATTACCTGTCAGCTATATGTAACCACACTCCCTTTCTTTCTGACAAATGATGACAACTGAGGGACCCCATAGCATTACTCATGATGGCTTTTCGAGTGGTAATAAGGACAATAGGGGCCCTGGCTAATTTGACATGGACAGCCTTCACAACAAGAAGCCAGCTAAATGACTTGTCAGAAGGGGAAAGAAGTCAGAAAAGTAATGGAGTCCCCCATGGCGCTCTGACAGGGAGATGAGGCAATTTTCAACGGGAAGTGAAAAGGCTTCAGTTTGTCAAGTATTTAGAACAATCAGAGAACAGCTAGAGGCTGGAACCTGACAATAAATTTGTGAACCATGGTAGCAGTTTCATACAGGTCAGTTACTTCATAATGGCTGTGCAGTACTCAGAGGATCCGCACACATTGTGTTCTTCACATCTACTGACCAGAGCTTTGTCACCTTAAATTTGTGCTCTGTTTTACACGATGGGAATAATGGTTCAGGTTGCAGAAGCTCAGAAATGGAATGATGGTGTGAGTTGCAGCCACTAGCATGGTGAAGAATAAATAAAAATCTAGACCTACGATATGACAGCTCAGCTCTTGCACAATGATGGTGTTAATAACTCTGCCATGGTGAGCCGGAGTCACGGGGTTGACCCCTAGCCAACTCCTTTCTCACTTGTTATCGGTGAGATATGAAATAGTATACTGCTGTTCATAGACTAAAATACTACTAGCAGTGCTTTCTCCTCTGTTTATATCAAGCAATATAATACTAATCTCATAACAAGCCAGAAAACTGGTGCATTCGGATTAAAACTGCCCCCCTACATCCTATACCTCCAAAACTAAAAGTAGCTTCCGATCATAACATGCAATAGGTGGCTAAACTGTAAAACAGTATAGTGTTATTTCAACAGTTATGCTGTCTTGAGTTTCTGGTTTTCTTTTAGTAGGGATACAGATTATCTCCTCCTATCCGAAGTAGAATATTCCTCTTGGGTATAATTTCATAGGTTGTTTTAGTCTAGGAATGCTATAACCATTCATTTATATAGGAAAGCATTTTTTCATAATCAGATCCCAAAAAGTAGCCTACAAATCATACCAAATAATGGCATTCTACTTTGGGGGGGAAAACCTATAATCCATTTATTGGAGAAAAGCAAATCTCTAAACTAGTGAGACACTTTGCCTCTCTGTGCCTCATTTTCTTCATTCATAAGATGAGCAAAGACAAGCTGATCAAATGTATTCAAAAACTTCATGATTCCAATGTACATACAGATTAGGATATAAGTTGATATAATTTGATATATATTGTGTACTTACAACATACTTTTTCTCCTCAGACTTTTGTAAAGCCAACCATACTCTTCACATAAAGAATATATAATCTTTGAATTTAATAGGATTTTTCTAGTGAAGATTACAAAGCATTTAAGCCATAGAATTTGTCATTTTAATATTATTTAAAGAAAAAAGTGTACATTCATTCCACTTATTTATACTGTTATTTGTAAATTGGGACCTTCATGGGGATAAATGTTTCTTTCTAAATATAATACAGCATAGCATCTTAATTTATCTGCTAAGTTTCTTAGTTTAGCATGAGTAGTGGTATTACATATATTGTTAAACCTACACCAATTGTTTAATGCCCTGACCAATCATTCAGAAGGGTTAGAAACTCAACAAGAAAAAAAATGCACATCTGTTTTTTGTGTTTATTTGAGAGTGAGAAAGTTTAGGACAGAGGATTCTCCTTTTGCCCTGTAAAGGAACGGCCCAAATTACCATTTTGTCCCCATGGATTTTTTATTTTTCAGTAGTTTGAGGTCAGTGCTTTTCAGAACTTTCTTTGAGAGCAGAATAAGCGTTCCACCACACCAATCAGGGAAGAGTGCTGGAGCCTATGGTAGCTGTGGACATAGAGACATCAGAACAGAAATGAGCTCTTGACCAAGTGGCAGCAGAAGGAGGGAGAAGAGAGGTGACTTTAGCTCTCTGTGTTTGTTCTCTCAAGCATACCGTGAAAATTTGGTCTAAAATGCCCCAGGCTGGGGCTTACAGATGTGTCCTTTCTTCTTAAAGCCACAGTCTCCTGACAGGAATTTTCCATTATTAATTTCAAGTCCATATTTGGGATGCCTCTTTCCCTAAATAGCTCCACTTTGGATATATTCTTTATGTTCCTCACAAACATTTTTTCAACTGAATATTTTCTTCCCTTGTTGGAGGAAAGTCTTTTATCTCCATAAACCTACCCATCTTTTGAAATTTATTGGGTGCCTTTTTCATAAAAATATGTTTTCATGCTAAAGGTTGAAAAGTTTCAGATAAATAAAAAAGGAACATAAAAATGATCATAACCCCACAGACAAATTTCCACAAAATTCACAGGATACAAGACTGGCTGCTAGAGGGTGGGAGCGGGAAGGGAAGAAAGGCGGGCACAAGGTAAAGGGCTCTGGACCTCAGGCGGGCTCAGGGGTGACGTGCACACAGACTGAGGTGCGGTTTCAGTATTCTTCAATGAGTATAGCAATGCAAACAAAAAGAAATCCTAAAACTACGTTTAGAATCATGAGAGTTTTCCATATACACTATTTTGCATACTCATGTGTCCCTTACTTTGGAGGATGCTGAGATTGCTTTTCACTTCTGTAAATACCGATCTACGTTGTCCTTTATAATAGGTTTCTAATGCTTGCATTATATGAAAATAACAGAGTGCATTGAACCTGTCACCTGTAATAGGCACTTAGAAAGTTAACATAAACAGCACGGTGGTGGACATCCTCGGAATGCAGTGAGTTAAGATATGAAAAGCATAATAGTCTCAGTCAACATTTTCATGTTCTTTCGCCTTATGAAAACTGCTATGGCACCTGTAATAACATAAACCATGATGTGACATTTAGTGATATTTTCATGTTACCTTTTATTATTCAGTTGAAAGAGTTGTTTTCATGATGCCAAAAACTTACTTATGCAGTTGTCTAGTAATGTGCAAACAAACATTAATAAAGTTAGCATGTACATTTATTTTCTACCATCTAAACTTCACAGCTCTTTACTCATCTCTAAAGCAGTTTCACAGGTAAAGAAAAGTAATATGTTATCTGTAAAATCCACACATTTTCCTGTTACATGGAGTCTTTAAGTGTTCGTTCATTTTCCACCACCCTTCCCACCTGAGGCTTCCATCCCCACCCTGAATAAGTGTTTTCATTATGAAGGAAATAAGGACCAAGTGTTATTGTTATTGTCACCATTATTATTAAGGCTTCACTTTACACATCGATAAATATTTATTTAGGATAATAAATAATTGAGCTCCCAGGTCAGAGGAAACTGCTTATACAGATGACTAGCTTGCCCATCATAGACAATTTGTAGCCATTTCTTCGTCCACGAGCAGTGTCGAAGGAATATGCCCATTTCGTAGCACCCTGACTCAAGTTAGATGTCATCACTTTTGAAATAGTTTTAACGCTCTTGTTTTTTTAGGTTTTCTTTCCCTCCCCTTATTTCTGTTCAGTGTGCTCGCAGTTCACTTTGTGACTCCTTGCTATCAGTCATTTTATAAGGTATGCCTTCACTAGAGCTAAGGCACTCATAATTAGAAAGTTGTGTGATATCGTGCCTTCGATCTCCATTTATAATTCCAGATATTTTTGACCCTTGGGCTCTGGAATAGGTCACATCTCTCCTCTCAGGACACTAGATATTTTCGATTATTCCAAGTAGTCCCCTACCCTCTTTCCTGTGCCTTTGTTATAGCTGTCATTATGAATTGTTTCAGTCTCTCATATAATTGCTTCATTGCTAGTAACTGACTTAATGTTGTCACAGACCTTATTGGCTCTCCGTAACTCAGATTTACATATAGCATCCCAGGGCTTTCTTTAGGGCATTTATCATTTTTCCTCCAAATGATCTGGTGACAGTGTACAGCTCTTCAAGTTTTCATCAGCCAGCAGATGATATGGTCTTTCTTCTTTGCTGCCACAAGCCAGAAGAGAGACCAAATCGAGGGAAATGCTTTCATTACCGTACTTCAAGGAGGCTCTGTCGGGGAGTCAGGGAGGTACATTTCCCAAGTTGCATTGCACTGACACTGGAAGATGCTCTTGTGGGCAGCCCTATCCCTCGTGATGCCTGGAATGAAGGCACTTCATCATCTTTCTTGCCAGCCCTGCTTTCAGGCCACCAGCTATGTGTGCTCTAATGCCTGTTTTCTTTCCTGTTTACTCTATTGGAAAAAATCTGAGGAATTTTATATATGAAAAGGCTATATAAGACGTCATTATAGTTTCTTGAAGAAGCCCATATTTTCATTTGGAAAAAGGGGATGGTAAAATACAGATTTCCACCAATTGCGCATGAGTGGCACTAATAAATTTCATGAGTCATATCGCAGTTGTGAATATAAACTTGCTTGTACTTGGAAACGGTGTTATAAACATTGGTAGGCTTACAGACTCACCCCCAAAGTCTATCACAGTGATAAAGGGTACTTCTGATATTCTGTAGGTAGTCTCTTCTATTTAGTAGGTTCAACCTGAGTTTTGTATCTCATCTCTAGAGAATAAACCAAAAATGTTTAGACTCCTCAAATGGAAGGATTTAAAAGTTTAGTTTGCTAGACAAGTTACACTTGACAGGTAGGCTGCCCTTATGTTAAGTTTAGGAAGGAAACTTGAAACCGTTACTATGTTTTCATTGCTTCTTTTTATCCTCCATTTCAAGCTCTTCTATTCTTTAACCTCCCAACTTTCACTTTTGTTTACAAGCAGGAGCTTTCTTAGTAAGAGACTTCCCTGACAAAAGACTCTTTCTGCAGCAATGAGCCTCTCAAGCACTACCGCTTTGTAACAAGACCTTCTTTTGTGATCAGGATGTCCCTTAAAGTAGTAAAGGTTATGAGATTCGGTTATAAAGCTGGATGTTATGTCTTGATTTAATTGAGCAGGTTTTACTAAATGACTATTAGATGACTCTTGCTTAGGTATCCTTGCACCATCATTGCTGGCCACACTTGGTAAGAGTCAATATTATACTCAACTTGGCTCATTAGAAAAAGAAGGGCTTCCTAGAACAGCCATGATATCCTTGCACCTGGTGGAATTTAGGACCCCTCCAACCATGCAACATCAAATCTACTTTTGGGGGGACCCTAAAAATGTCAAAATGCCACATCCCCACTTCTCTGCCATCAGCTGCATCCTACCTCCATGCATGAGTGATAAGGAGCCACACCCTCAGCTCCTTTTTTGGCCACAGAGTCTTCTTCCTTTCCCATTAGGTTTAGGGAGCTTGGGAGGTAACATGAAGACCTGTAAAGATTTGCTCAACTTCAGCCAGAGAATGAGTTTCTGATTCCACCCAAAATCAGGTTCTTCCCTAGATGCAACTTATAGCAGCTAAGACACCTATGTGAAAACAGTAACTGGAAGGAGGTGAGAGCACATGCACTATATCTATACAGAGTATGTACATTCAGGCACAACTGTCGAGAACTACTGACTTTCCGTGTCCATTCTCTGCATGTGCAGGAAATCATTCCAGTAAGTCAGCTTCCAAAAAACTAAAAAGTTATAGATGGAGGAGGAGGATCACTTTGGCCAAACACACAGGACAAAGTATCATAGTATCTTCCCATAAGTCAGTTTGCCTGGTGTCATCATCTGGAGAAAGCCAACACGCCACTTCAGAAGTTCGTAATGGCTAAGCCCCAGTCAGCGTTTTCATTTTCTTTCTGTTACTGTAACATCAGCTCTGCTATAAATGCATAAAGCTATAGCACCTGTATTTTCTCCACCATGGTGTGACTTTCAGTGATAATTCTGGGTTTTTTTTCTTTTAATATTCAGTTAAAAGAACTGTTTTCATGGTGCCAAAAGACTCATTTATCCAGTTGTCTAGTAACATATAAACAAATATAAACAGAGGTAGCTCGTACATATGCATTTGTTTTCTACCATCTAGTCTTCAGCTTTTGATTCAGTTCTTAAAGGTATTTAAAAGGCAAGTAAAAGTAATGAGTTGCAGCATAAAAATCATGCACTTACTCTGATACTTCGAATCTTTGTATGCATTCCTTCCCTCTCTCACCCTCACCTCCAGCTTCCGCAGACATCCAGAGCAAGCTTTTTCCCTATGAAGTATTCTCCTTCTTAAAATCTAGTTCAACAGCAGAGACGGAAACTGCTATCTCCTGATAACCATTCTCCCCTTCTTATATTAATAATGAAATCCCCCATTTGGATTGGGTATATAGTCACCCAAAATAAAAACTCCAACTCACTTTGCAACAAGAGATAGCAGTGTGGCTAATTTCTAAGCAATGGAACAAAAGCAGAAGTGTTCTTTGCAGATTTTGAGAAATGTGCTTAAGGAAGTGAGGCATGCCCTTCTTTGCCATTCCCTCCTTCCTGCTGACAGGAATGTGATCCTGATGGTTGGTGCTCTGGTAGCTATCTTGGACCATAAGAGAAATGATATAAGAAGATAGCAGAGCAACAAGGTAGTAGGAACTGGGGTCCCTGCTTAGTATAAGTCACCATTCTAGCCTAGGACTGCTTCCTTTGAGCTTTGTATACATAAGAGAGAAATGTAGTCCTATCGTGTTTAAACCACTGCTATTGTGATGTTTCTTTCACTTGCAGTAGGACCTAAGTCTAACCAATATGATTGATAATATGGGGGCCAAGGGGCAGGGGTGAATTAGCTCTATCCCCAGAGAATCTGTGTTGAAAAATACTTTCAAAGCCAAAACTTTAGCTCAGAACCCTTAACTCTGATAATATCATTTCTTCCATTTCTTCAGAGGCCATATGAGATTAAATGTGTTATGTTTGAATACATATAACTTTTATTTGATTGTTACAGGGAATTTAAAGGTCTGTATTTTTCCTAAATTATGAGACTTGAACTGGAAATTTTAATAATTTTTTTGAAGTATATATATTTATATACATATTTAATGTATATAAATAAAATAGACTACCTACAGAATACCAAAATATACATATTTAATATATACCATTATATACCCAAAACCATTACTATAATCAAGGTAATAAACATACCCATAAAATCCAAAAGTTTCCTTGTGCCCCTTTGGTTGGTTGGTTGGTTTTGTGATAAGAATAATTAACATGAAATCTACTCTTCACAAAATTTTAAATACACAATACAGTATTATTAGCTATAGGCACAAGGTTGTACAACAGATCTCTGAAACGTACACATCTTGCATAGGTAAAACTTTATGGTCAATGAGCAACTACTTCCATTTTCTTCTACCCCCAGCCCCTGGAAACCACCATTCTATTTGCTGCTTCTATGAGTTTGACTATTCTAGATACTTATATAAATGGATCTGTGTAATATTTGTCTTTCTGTGACTGATTTATTTCACTTAGCAGAATGTCCTGAAAGTTCGTCCATGTTGTAGCATATTACAGAATTTTCATCGTTTTTGAAGGTTAAATAGTACTCCATTGAATGTGTTTAGCATACTTTCTTTATTCATCTATTGATAGACATGCAAGTTGTTTCCCTATCTTAGCTGTTGTGAGTAATGCTGCAGTGAACAGGGTTTGCAAATTTCTCTTTAAGATTCTGATTTCAGTCTTTTGGATAAAAATCCCAGAAATGGAATTGCTGGATCATATGATAGCTCTATTTTTAATTTTATAAGGAAGCTCCGTACTGTTTTCCATAGCAGCTGCAATACTTTACAGTCTCACCAACACTTTGTTTTTTCCCTAATAGTCATCCAACAGGTGTGAAGTGCTTTCTTATTGTGGTTTTGATTTGTATTTTCCTGATGATTAGTGATGTTGAGCACCTTTTATATACCAACTTGCCATTTGTATATCTTCTTTGGAAAAATGTCTATTCAAGTTCTTTGCCCATTTTTAAATCCTTTTGTTTGCTTTTTATTGAATTGTAGGAGTTCCTTATGTATTTCCGATGTTATCCCTTATCAGATATATGGTTTGCATTTTTTTTTCTCCCATTCTATAGGTTGCCTTTATACTCTGTTGATTATTTCCTTTGCTGTGAAGGAGCTTTTAGTTTAATGTAATCCCACTTGTCTATTTTTGGTTTTGTTGCCTATACTTGTAGTTCCATCTCCAAGAAATCATTGCCAGACCAATGTCAAGAAGCTTTTCTCCTCTGTTTTCTTCTAGGAGTTTTACAATTTCAGGTCTTATATTTAGGGATATAAACTATTTCAAGTTGATTTTTTGTATCTGGTGTAAAATGAAAGTCTAATCTCATTCTGATGCATGTGGATATGCAGTTTAACCCACACCAGAATATGGAACTATATTTTTAATTCTCAGAGCTCACTTTGAGACTTGAGAAATGGTTTACAACTCAGCAACTTGGCTTGGAATAAAATTGTCATAATTGTCAAAATCTGTTCCTGTTTCTTGTCTACTGTAGATGTAGTATTGGGTTTTGTGGGTAGGGCCTGAGCATAACAAGGATCAGAAATTCTGGCCTGTTGGTAAAATTGGGTTCTGACCTTGCCAAAATTTGCAGCTCATCCCCTTTTATGGAAATACCTTACAAAATTGCCGAGTAATTTCAAATCTGCTAAATTCTACTTGTGAAAGAACTATTTTGAGAGGGTTGTCATAGTTAAATGTTTATTTACTGTTTATAAATGTATCAGTCGCTGTGTAAGCAGACAAGCAGGTGGTCTTCCTGCGCTCACCTGCTCAGGTTACTGAAGTAAAGCCGCCAGGAAAGTTTCATAGTCACTGGACCTTCACCTTTCAGAGCCTCGCTTTCATTAAATTCAGCAGTGAAGACTTTGACATCTTTTGAAATATTGTCTCCACATGCCCTTTGTTACTAGCTATTAATTATTAGTCTTTAGTAAGTCAAGTGTATTACTGCAGAGGTAATACAGACAGAAAGAAAAGCATTGTAGAAGAGACTGGTCAATTAGTGCTTCTAATTTGCTTTGCACCCAGGACTGACTTCCTTATTTTAAAGTCTCATTATTAGGACTTTAGAAGGCCAGAGAAATTTAAAGCAAGTTTCTTCACAGGAAATCACCTGTAAAGGAGTTAACACTCATCACCCCTTATATCGTGTTCTTACCACACTACTAGCCTCTGGCCCAGGTCCTGCCCGAATCCCTAGTTGCCTCCTGCTCCCATGAGCCCCGCATTCAGGGACTTCATGAATTTCATGTGCATTCAAAGGCAGCTAGTTTTGGCTTGCGTGACTATGATGAGTTTCTTGATGAAGAAGTCAATACTTACGTCCTGTTATTCCACCCAGTAGCTGAGCTGTGAATATGGTATAAATACGGCTCTGTGGTCTGGTGGGTGAAAACACTGGATTCTGCACTGAGAGGCCTGGACTTTGGTCCAAATCATAGCACTAACTTAACTCCTGCCTTAACCATATCTCTTCTCTGGGCCTCACTGTCTTCATTTGGGAAAAAGGGAGTTGGGCTAAGTAGTTCAGTATCACCACTTGCTGCATAGACAGAGTCTTCCACCCACAAGACTTTTTCAAACTATTCGGAGGATATAGTTGAGCTAGATTCTAGCTCTCCTGGAGTCATCTCCCTGTTCCCAAATGTAGCTGTCTCCCTCCAACCTCTTGCCTCTAACCAGCCTTTGGGAACTTTTAGGAAGTTTTATTTGGCAAGCCCAACCTGAAGTGCATCAAGCTACTTTTTCCCAGTTCTCTGTGCTTGTATGACAAATGTGTTTTCTCTACATGGCTGCTGAATGTCAGCGACTTTCACCTGTGGTCAAATGATGGGGGAACTGAGGCTATCATCTTCTTGACTCTTGTGAAAGAGATGACCAGGCCCCAGGAAACCACATTAGGCCAAACCCAGACTTTGAGGGGGCCGGGACGGGTGGGTGGCGGGGAGGCAGGGAGCAAAGGAAAGAGATAAAGAATAAAGGTATCTCTGTGACTAAGGGGAAAGGACTTAGAGTCTGGAACAAAGGAATTTCCTAAAGCCAGCTCTGCACCGCTAACTGCCCAAATTGGGAGTTTTTTTGCTCTAATTGTGTTCTAGGTCTGTGGTAAAGTGAATTAAAAACAACTGACTTAACAACTGTTATACAAAAAGTTTATAATGGGTGGAGGACAGAAAGAGATTATGTTCCAAGTGCATAGTTAAGGGCCACTGTGAGTCTTCTGGTGACAGGAGAAGAGATAAGCATATAATCATTACGTGGCAGTAATCATGAGCCCCACATGATAAGCTAAGGAGGGCTATGAATCTGTGAGGTGAATAATGTTTTAGTCAACTGATATATGAGGGTGCCCACCAGCAGTTTTTAAAAGCATTTTTTGCCTTATGGACCATACCGACTGAAATAAACTATCAGGAGGGACTACATTTTATTTTCTCTCCCTATCTCTTTTCCCTTGACTTTTCTCTCCTTTAAACCTTGTGTCTCTTCCCCACTCAGCTTGCTTTCTTTCTTTTTCTATTTCTTTTCTCTCATCTCTCCCTTTTTGTCCTTTTTAAAAATGATTTCTTCTGGCACGCCCTGGTGGAGTAGCAGTTCGGTCTATCACCTCTGAAGGATACACGCCACATACCACTGGATTGGAGTCCGGCGGTGGGGGTGGGGGGGCAACCAGTGTGAACAACTAAACAGAAATAAAATGAAGTGCTTCTTCCTCCTTTCTCTACCTGCCTGCCTGCACACCCTCATTCCTGCCTACACTTTTCCTTAAAAAAGAAAAATTAAAAAGAAGACAAAAAACAGAAGATTTAATAGATGATATTTAACCTCCTTCTGGTAACTGTAATAGCAGTTGTGGCATTACCATGTAAAACAGGAAGGATGGGGAGAAAGCAAAAGAGAGGGAGGCAGGGAAAATGGGCAGAGGAGCATGGAGGGAGAAAGGAGAGGTGAAAAAGAATGAGAGTGAAAGAGAGGAAAATCCACTCTCACTGCCTTCAAAAGGCAGCCCCTTCCTTATTATTTCTGATAGTTCTGTATTAAGTTTTTGGTCTGTAGTCCAGAGAATGTTTAGCGCAATGATTCTCAAGCTGCTACACATTAGAATCACCTCATAGCAATAACAATGGCTGCCTACACTATATAAACCGGCATGTCTGGGGTAGAATTAGTGCTGCTAAAACTTTCCAGGTGGTATGAGTGAGCAGCTTAGTTTGAGAACCAGTATTAAAATATAGGAACACAAGTTTCTGGTGACCAGTGGTCCCAATAGTCATTGACTCTGGGGAGGCAATGTGGTGATAAGGACTGAGAAGTAAACCGGGGTATGGTAGTGGTTACTTGAGATTTTTGCATATTTTATTCTCTAATATATGTGTGTATACATATGTATGTTTGAATATACATGCATATATATTTGATACCCCAATTGAAAAAGTTAAACCATAAATAATAATGACGATAATATCATATGCATGCATGCATATATACACAGTCTCTGATATTTGGTCCCTCCCTCAGAAATTCTGACTGGTGTGGCCTCGATTGTGACTTGGCCATGGATTTGTAAGCTTCCCATCTGATTCTGCTGCTCTGCTGCTTTGGGTGCTCCAGAAAGGGCTCTGTGAACCAAGGCCTAGAGTCCGTCTTCCAAGTTTTATTACATAAGACTTGGGCAGGTTAAAAGGGAAAGACCCACACATACCAAATCAGAGTAACTGACTATATATAGTAGTCTCCTGCTAAACATTTTAAAAGAACTCTCCCAGCAGACCAGAAGCACTTTGTTTCCAGGACAGAATTGGAGGCCCTCTGCACCTCTTCTTTTCCTAGATTCTTTATTAACAGTTACATCATTGGTATTGGTAATACATCATACTTTCAAGTAAACTATACAGTCTCCTATCTGTAATTCTAGAATCCCAAATGGATCTCAAAACTATAATTTTTAGTAAGGTGGCACCAAATCATATTTGGCAGTAACTTGACCCGAACTCATGTAAGGCTATCTAGAAACTCTACTTATTTCACTTGATGTGGATAGCCATATGCTTTGCTTCGGAAATATTAATATCTTTGATTACGGAGTCCTGCTTTGTTTCCTGTGGGTGTTACATAGTATACAATATTTATGCATTTCTAAATCCGATCAATGTAATTCTCAAAGCCACCTAACTCAAGGGTTTCAGATAAAGAATTATGAACCTATGGTTTCTTTACATTAAATTCTAGATTTGCCCCCTTAAAGACCTACCCTGATCTAGGGCAATAGGCTGGCCCCCAAGGAGCAGTTCATTCTCAGCCATCTCTTAGTTTTAATTATACTGACAAGCGATGACATTCATCTCAGCAGGAGCCAACTCTGTCTTGCCTACCAGTGCATCCCTGTGCCTAGCACTCAGCCTGGCATAGTGAGGCCCTGATAAATATCTGTTGAAGGAATACTAGAGTCTATTGTGTATTAGTTTCTCTAGTTTCACTCTTTGAGGGCGACCTTTTCCAATCTTCTCCCTAAATTCTGGGAGCATGATGCTCTGATGACATCTATTTAGTTATATCTCCAAATTCCAAAAGGATAGGACTCCAAAAGGAAGTCGGTTATTTGAAGATACTGCTTTGAAAAGTGAATTTATTGCTAAGATAAGCCTGTATAACCCCAAGCATAGTACTATTGTAAAGAAACACAGTTAACCAGTATAGTGAAAATGGTTTTTCTCCTGCCCTCTCCTGTATTGTAATTACATGCACATTTCTTATGCTGGTTCAAGTGGGCTTAGAATCAAGAATCTCCTACTCTTCATGCTGTTCTCATGGTTTGGACAAAAATTTTAAAATCCCAGCTGTACATGTGGTGTTTGATATGTGTCCTTTCAGCTTCCCTGACCCTAATAACCATAGGGACCCAGTGAGCCTGACTTAGACAAAGACTGAAAACTGATACTTCTTTCCACCCTTACCAATAGTACTTGGCTCCCGAAGATTTTCAGGATGAAGGATTGTAGTACCCATTGTGAATGGACAGTATATCCACCCCTTGTTTTCTAGATAAGCACTGTCCAAAAGAACATTCAGTAGTGATGGAAATTGTTTATTTCTGTACTGTCCAATACAGTAACCACTAACCACAAATAACTGTTGAACACAGAAATGGGGCTAGCATCACCTATAAAATGAATTTTAATTGAATCTAATTATTATTTTCATAGCACATGCAGCTAGTAGCTACCATATCAGACAGCACAGCTCTAGATCTGGGGTCCTAGGGTACATTTTCATTCTGATATAAATGACTGGAATGCACTAACGTTACCCAGAGAGGATCGTTATACTGGACCTTACAATATGGGATGAAGGCTGATAAAAGAACAAATCAAGCAAAACAAAAATCAAAGCAGGGAAGTGTTGGAGACCCCCTGACACAGGCCAAGAACTACACCTGATTCTCTCTGACTAGGTAAGAGTTCTTCCTTGAATGGGAAAGGGGTAGGAGATGAATTTCCTGAGAAACAAGACCCTAAAGATTCTTGTAAGCCCTGACCAAAAGCTTGCACTTTACCCTCTAAAGATGCGGCTATCAAAGGACCTGATAGTCTGGTATCATAATCCACTTAACAATCAAGCCTTTAAGCCTGTCCAGCCAGGGAGAAACAATCCAGGGCGTTGAAGCGGCTCCTGCAGTCCCAGCTGTTGTTCTAAGGATGTTTAAGATCTCTGACAAGTGGTCGTCTGTGCGCTTGGCACTGTCTCTACACATTGGCACCTCTGAGAGCCACTTCCTGAGCACCAGGAGCAGGGCTGGAGCTGGGATAGCCTCCCGAGGTTGAACTGGGAGGAGATTTATTTTGCAGTCTCTGCGCGTGACTAGTATGTACTCCTGGGAGCCTAGGAAGAGGTGTCTCAGGGACCCGAGTACAGGGGCACCTTCCCACGCCTCAGGGACCCCAGCAGCTAACCGACAGGATCAGGGGTCACAATCACAGCCCTTAACATAACAGGAGACACAAGATTGAAATGTAAGTGAAAGGTCACCAGTCCTCCTCATGTGTGTTCCAAGGATTAACAAACTAGAAAAATCATAAAATAAAATAAAACCTATAGCTTCTCAGGTTCGGTCCCTTCCTCCAATTAAAAAGGTTAGTTATTTGGAGAGTAGTCTGGGCACCATGGGTTCTTCCCATATTAAAACTTTAGAGATAATTCAAAACATGACTTTCCATGGACCTTAAGCACTCTCTACATTGAACTGAGAATTTCACTTCTTTGTAGAGATTGTCACATTCCATATTTTTTTCTTATTAACATACTATTGGAGTTGTTTTTTTGTTACCTTTCTCTCTGCTTATCTGCTCTGATTTGAATTTTGTCCATAAAATAGTTACAAGTTTGGCTCTTCCAGGAACTAGGTAACTACACTATGTGGTAATAACTCAGACCATCTTACCCTCTACAAAGTGAGAACAAAGAAGAAAATAAATCTGCCCCCTTATTAAATTTGTGCTCCTGACACCTGCAGTTGTTACTCCTGTAACAACTTGGGGTTAAACTGTCAGTGTGACAATTTGTACAGCTCTTTATCATAGAAAGCAAGAAAAATCAATGCTGAATTACCTCAGGAATATTATTGATGACCTAAATGTCATTTTCTGTTTTTATTACTTTTCATTGTATTTAGCTTGTAATTTAAGCCACTTTCTAATTAATTTGGTTTGGCTCAGTTGAAAATAGAATAAGCTAACTATCTAATAAGTGACACATGTCGCAGAGAAACCTTACAACATCCCCATTTCCCCAAGATCAATCAACCATGAAATAACTTACCAAACTTTTGTTGTTCTAGCAAATTCTTAAGAAATACAATAAAATTGAATTTGCCTAGCCCAAAGAAATGGGAAGAAACATAAATGAGCAAAAGTGACCCGAAAGCCCAATTTTATCTAGCTATAATCTCTCTCCTAGTTGTTAAAATATCCCGAAGCACTCGATCATGTTGCATTTTAATTTTAGAGCCATGTGTTGTATTAGCAAAGTGCATATGTTCCTGATTTGAGCAGTGAGTTCCCCAGCTGTTAAGCAGAACTCTCCACTAGCTCGGACAAGGTCTCCAGTAGGTCAAAGGCCTAGAGCCTACATCTTGGTTCGATCTTCCCCGCATGGAAACCAGAAGCCTGGGTCAGGGCAGCAGTGCCCATGACGGCCCCTGATTAGATTAGGCCTACATTTATCAACTACACAGAGAGTACACTTAACCTTTCAACTCAAGAGTTTTGATGTATCTTTATTTTCAAACGAAAAGGTGAATGTTTTTCTGCGGTAGTCTAGCTCCAATAGCAATGAAGTGTAACATGCAGCTTTTTCTAATTTCATCTGCTACCTGGTTCAAACAGCGACTGCATGTAAGATGTACCCCAGGAAACATTTTTTCTGGTTTCCAGATTTATAAGTATATTTTGACATTTATATAAAACTATTTTGTAGTTTTGCATCACTTTAATTTTTCATAGAAATTTATTATTACTCTATAATTTCCACTCAGATTTATTTAGAGTGTATTTGTTTGTTCAGATTGAGTAGGTGAGAGCTATTCCATCAGTTAATAGATAGATCTTCATTCATGAAAATCCATATATGGAAGGAACAATAGACTGATTTTAGAAATTTGATCTCTTTTTATGACCCTCAGTTTTTGGCTTAAATATTACTTTGAAACATTTTATTTCTTCCAAATGCACTGTTTAATTCTTTACGAAGTTCCCATTAAACTTCTAAGGAGGCAGATTAAATAGTAAATACAGTTTTAGAATAGGTTTTTCCAGTTGCATCGATTCACTTTCTCCTGAGGAGTCTTTGATGCCTTTGAATGTAGGGCAGCCTCACCTCACAGATTTAGGTGATTGTGATCCCTGGTCTCTGTTCAATAGATTCCTGGGGCAACAACAGTGGGGATGGGACTGAGATGTGAAAATGGTCTGAATCCACTAAAAGGTATCAGACCTCCTTGTTCATTCATTCATTCTCTACTCCCTTATTGAATGTCTCCTTTGTTTCAGGGGCAGGGGGATGGGGATGGTAAGTCCCTGTCCTCTTGGAAACAACTTTCTAAATTCTTGTGCATTAGTGCCCTTGTCCTATGCCACTACAAGGTCATATATAATACATGCTGTAGCCTTCAAGATAAAATTATTCTTCCTATTAAAAGGATTGCTTTTACTGTCATTACATTGTTTCTGCAGTATGCTTGTTCAGTTAAGTAAACTCATTTCATGTGACAGATATAGATTTGATACATCAATCAGTAATATTTGCTGAACTCTAAGTACAAATATAATTATTTTCATAATTGTCACCAAAATTAAGTATAAGGAGAAAATGTATATTGCTTAAATTATTTTTGTAATTATCTCAGCTTCTTAATAAATCTCTGCACCTTCACAGCCAGTCAAATGTACATCCTCACTTCTAGTCACCTTATGTTGGACAACCCTTTTTTGAACTATTTTTTTGTTGATTTTTAGATTGATCTGAAAACAATATTCCATTCCTCTACATGCCCCTGGTTTTTAGAAACCTATTTCATATTTAAGGGTTATCAGTTTCTGCCTATCAAGACCACTCATTATCAACCATCAGACATTGAATTAACATTCAGAAAACACTTATTGAACACCTGTTTACCAAGCTCTATTCTTGACTTTGGGTCTAAGCCTTAACATTTTTTAAATTAAGGTGATTAGAAAAGTATGGCTGATAGCTCAATTGTACTGGGAAGTTAGCATTGGAATTGAAGGCCTCCAAGGTCTTTGCTTGATTTGAGAATATTCTAGCCCCTTGTGGAGAGAATTCAATATTCGGCATGCTCAGAAAGAGAATCCTGAATAACAAATACAGGTTGCCCAAAGCCTGTCTTGGACTAATTATAAGATGTCTGCCACCCTTACAGATACACTTTCTGTATTGCTGACGTCCTCATAATCACCTCACCCCTGCCTCTCGCCACTGTTGTTAGAAAATTCTAAAGCTTCTTACTTCTATAGATGTCTCATATTTGGGGAACTGGGGACAGGAACAGGTAAGAGACACTTTTTATAGTTGTTTGTCTTTTGTACCCCAAGCTGTCAACTTTTGTTTTTCCTTTCATCTTAAAATATTTTAATAAGACTTCTTTCCACATAAGGTTTTTTTCCACATTCATATCCCTGCAATGGTTTTATTCCTCTCCTGGTACTGAGGGAAACAATATCTATAAGGCTTGACTATGAAATGTTTCTTGGAATTAATCAATAACACCTCGAGGTTTCCCAGTATAATTTGTATATATTTATCTTGGAATATAGTACACATCTCTCTAGCATGCAATTTTGTAGTTGTTTAGATGTTGGCAGGTTTTAGGGGTAGGAGGGGAGGAAGTTATATTTTTAGCAATAGTGATTCACTTTGTAATTGGTGTTCACCGTGGTCTGTCCTCCAGTTGATTTATTGCATGTGGAATCAACTCACTCTAAGTACACCCTACAATTTCAGCGGTTTTACAAAACCAATAAAAATATAAAATGCTGAAATAAATATTTAAGATTCCTTTTCTGCATTACTAAAGATATGAAAATAAATTTTAAAATAAAATATTTGCACTTGAGGAATTCAGGTTAAAGTCATGAAACTGTAATTAAAAACAGAGTTGTAAGAGACAAATAAAATTGGGGGACGATAACTAAATTTTACTATTTGTCTTATTTTTATCTTATGTTCAGTTAAATAAAGTCAGTCTGATGGTCTATGAAATATACTCTCTGGTATCATTTAAAAATAAAGTTCTTGTTTAAATGTGGCATTTATGCGCTGTGATGGGATGCCACTATCTCTGCATCAGCATCCTTCTCCACACAGGGCTTGGAGGAAACCACTCCCAATTGATTAGAGGTCCCCAGATGGATGAACCTGTTTGCTATTTGATTTTTACACCCAGCTCCTGCCTTAGTCCTCTTTTAGTGACCCTCCATTCTAGGGACATTTACCTTATTCACTCACCAACATGCCAGACCCATTTTTTCAAAGGCCACCTCACAACCCACACTCTACGTAAGTCCAATTTTTTTCTTCAGTGTTTAATTTTAGCACCCTACAGAAAGACTTTCCTGGAGATTTCAGCCCAGAGGGGAATCTTAGTGGTTTCTAAACCTGACTGCATTGCACATCAGCATTAATGAAAACACTAAATAAGATAGAGATTCTGGAATCTCTGCAGATCTATAACGTCAGACTCTCTGGACCTGAGACCGAGAAACATGCATTTTCTCAGTCTTCACAGCCAGTTCTTATCCAACTGCCTGGTATTCTCCATTGATGACTTGAGAATCACTGATGTAATGAAATGAACCAATCCTTTTGGAGTTTGTTAGACCTGAGTTCAAATCTTAGCACCTACAGATACTAGCTGCCCAGGTTACCAAACTTCTCTGGGCCACAGGTCCAGCATACTGTAAAATTACAATCTCTTTACTAAAAGGATTTGAGGAGACAGGGTGCTACATAGGTGTAAGACTCAATTGGTACATCAAATAATGTGAATAAACTCACCTGAGGTGGCCCTGTAGAACTACTTTTCTAAGTGGTGAATGGTAGCCAGTCTCATTTTATGCTGTGATCATGCTGTACTAAGTAAGTCTCAGCAGCCTTCCTCTCCTGTCTTTTAAAGTGAAAAATGAATTTTCAGATACAGAACTCAAGGAATCATTTGTGCTTAGGATTCTAAGTGGTGAGTCTCAGTTTCCAGAATGTCAAGGCACCTGGGTCAAGACTGGAGCACGGTGTGCCAATTTGGGACCTGAGCTGTTTAGATATTTCAGTGGATTTCAGTGTCATTTAAAGGGGATTTCTCTTTCATTTAGATGAAGAGAATTGCAGTGTTAAGACTAGAGAAGACCTCAGAAACCATCTCATGCAGCACTCTTGTTAAATCTCACTGACTTCATGCCAACAAACACCTGCCATCATAAAATCCTTTTAGCCCATCACAATCTGTTGGGAAGCCTGATTGAAAGGAGACATGTAAAACCAAAACTGTAAAATGTTTTGAATTGTTCTAAGCTGTTGTTAACCAATAGATGCTGTCACATACAATAATTATATTAACTAGTACAGTTAAATTCCTACTTGATAGGTGCATTCTTTTGCAAGCTACCATGTTTAGACACACAGCTACCTCACTCCACCTTCCCTCCACAGCTTTTAAAAGGAGTTCATCCATATGTTGGTTTTATTATCAGAAAACATCAACCTTAAAGATAAATTAAAGGGTAATGATTAGCCCCATTTGTTAAAATAGAAAGTAAAACATATTGTTGTTTATTAAGTATGTGTTATGAGATGGATTATAGACAGTGATTTTATATACATTAATTCTGTGAATATCTTTTGTTAATGCTTATAGTCTTCCAAACAGTAGGTGCTATTGTTTCTATTTTGCTTATAAAAGAAACTTAGGAGTTTCTGTTGAAGGTCACATACCTAGTAAGTGGCCAGTCTAGGTCAGACTTCAAGGATATTTAACAGCAATTACTGACAGTAGACCATTATTTAGGTAGAGATTCCTTAAATTTTGAACTAAATATTTATTTGTCTGGAGGGATTGACAGATGAATGCAGGCCATGGCCCTGTATCATTGTCTACAGTGAGAAAGCCAGCGCACTCCCCACCATCCACGTTCCAACAGCATCTTAAAGACATTTCTCTCAGAATGGGTTCTTGTTTCTTCAGAGCATTTCCTCCTTAGAGAAAATATTTTAAGCTTGTGTTAGCAGAGTATTAGCCAATATACATAGTTTTCCTTCAATAGGAATTTCTCTTCCAGAAGTAGTCATGGATCATATTGAGAAATAGATTATTTTCTTTCACGAGGCCAGTAATTACCAACCCTGGTTTTTCAAGAGTGTCTTAGTTATATGAAGGGACATTAAAAATTTCCCAAAATAAAAGTCATTGTCATGTCCCATAATTTATAAACTAAATAACATATAATGCTAAACACTATAAAAAGTCAGTGGTGAGACAAAAGAAACTACACTGAGGAGTTTTGACTACTCCCAAAAATGAATGGGTGGGACTCCTCCATTAGATCAGCAAAAATGTCATTATAAAGCAGGCCTTTACATTTTATAACAAAATGCATGAAAACTACATTTTAATACCTTTAATTCACTCCTAGTCAATCATCACTCTGTAACTAATGATTCAGATTTTTGTTCTTGTTCTAAAATGCTCTATACTAAGCTATGAAATGGCGATGGCATTTTCAGATTTTGAATTTTTCTGAATATTTCAAGTTGCAAACAACTGTTTTACGACAAAAGAGAACAAGAGAGAAAGAGGAAAAAGAGCATGTTGATATAAACTAATGCATACAGGAGTTTTCCATCAGGGATTTCTCAGTGTATTATAATGCAAATTGCATTTTTAAACCAGCCAAACTATTGACGACTTTATTGAATGAAATAATTTATTACAGAAGTATTTTAGTCAGATGATATTTCATCATCAAATAACAGTAAGCACAATAACCATTTCCCATAAGACTGTTTTCTTGAGCCAAGGGCCTAAAAAAGAAAATAAAACTTGCCTTGTTCCAAACAACTTGTTCTAACAGTTGTTTATTACACTGGAGAAGAAAAGAGTTCTGTGAGCCAGACATGGTGGACCGGAACATATGCCATTGTGTCCGATCATCCCAAGAAATCTCCGTTTTCCTTCTTTTCCTAATAATGTTTGACAAGTGGAGATGAATTTTTAAAATCCAGGTCTCTAATGCCATTCATTGGGATAATACTATAAAATCTCTCCTTGGGTACTCAAAGTATTACAACATCAATGACCTGTCAGCAGCTGCATACAGTTTTTCTTTTTAAGACTGTGTAAAGCTATGGTTAAATTCTAATTTTCTAAAATGGATTTAAGTATGGGGAGAGCCAAAATGAGGTGCACTTTTCTTGCTAGAAATCAGACCACAAATTGTACATTGTGCTTACAAAGATGATTAAGGCGCCCCAGCCGCACACCAGCAGTTCAGCAGATTAATTGGAGCATGCAGATTTGTATAAAAACATATGTTGGGATTGGGGAAGCTTTTTTATTTTTTTAATGCTATTTAAATTTTTTTGCTACTTCCTCCCTGTGATTTATTTGTTATCTAATTCTCCCCTAAAAGTCTAAGATTAAACTATGTATGCCAGAGGTCTACTATTTCAGCATTTCTGTCCACATGAGAATACCTCATTGGTACCTTTTTCCCAGTTAGTTGGTGGCAGCATTTTTCACCTAGTAAACCCCAAAGTGTTCATTGTTTTTAAAATTGTTGCATGACAAAACCAGAGCCACTTGTTTAAATAAGGTAGACTTAGGAGCCAAGGAGAGCTAAAGCATCTGAGCCCTGACACACACAAGCATATCACAAACACTTGGGAAATGTAAGTTGGAATTTGCTGGAAAATATGGATTAAAAATAACTCTCACATAAAGATTTGAGATAAAGTATGCAAGGTACCTGGCACAATGCCTGGTGCTTAGCTTAGCCAGAGGCTCAATAAAGGGAGAAGAGTGGAATGGAGGTGGTGGCGGGGCAAGTCCAGTAGAGGAGGATCAGGGAAAGCCTGATATGGTAAGCAGTTGTGAAGAGCTGTATCCTTAACTTCTTGCCATAAACCTACAATGCAATTTGGGCAGTATAAAAGTAAAGAAGATACAATAACCACTGGTCTTTGCTCTTGTTCCTGTATAAGAATCTGTTCAAAATGTTCCCATTGCCCATATAATATTTGTTTCATAGCAGTAGAGAGTACTCTCATTTGTGAATAGAATCTCCAATCTTTCCTGAAGATTGTTTGTTGGAATTTAGTTGGATCTTACTTTAAATAATGCTTAAATGTCAAGTCATCCAATCTCACCTCTTAGACTTTGGCTCTGTCCTGCACACCCCACCCCCACACTCCTTTTCTTTCTCAGTTTCTTCATGTGCTTGATATCTCTCTGCCTGTTTCTTCTGATCCCATAAACATCATTGTTGTACCATAGGGAAACTTACAGAAATAGGTTAGAGTTCCTAAAAGTACCACTTTCTAGACAACGCCCTTGCATGTGTGTGACTTTTCCTCACCAAAATAAAACAGTTGAGTACTGTTAACACTTCAGTCATGCCTTGTTTTGACTATGAGGAGATGAGTCTTACTAAATGAGCTCTGAGGTCAAATCCAAATGTCAGGGTGCCCTTAAATGTTTAGTTTGTTTGCACAGATTCACCAAAAAAGGATCTCTATGGTTCTTTCTTTTGTGTGTTTCTGAATGGGATGAATGAATAACATTCACTTAAGTTCCAGGCTGTTGAACCAGCCTCAGAAAATATCTATAAGTCATCGCAGAACAGCTGAAGCTTGGATTCCCATCCTAGTATAATTATCAGTGTACTAATTTGCCAAATAGTCGATGGTGACCACTAATTTCAGTAACCTTTCCGATGTTCTTCTGGACCCTGCTGTTGACTGAAGAGTTGGGTGGACCATATGCTTGGACCTACCGGGCTTTAGAAACGAAAGAGTCAGAAGATCATTGATGTTCTGGGAGTACATGACTTACTATAGTAGCAAGTTAAGTGGCCCTGTGTTAAAGGGGGGATTTAACCTAGGACTATAAATGAGGCAGATGGACACAAAGGCCTGTACAGATACAAGTGACACTGATACACACATTCACATGTATATAATGTAGTTCAAAGAAGAGTCATTGATCATAACCTGAGTTGGTGATTGGTCTTGGGACTTGCCTGCACATTGCTACTTGAAAACTGTCTCTCCAGTGACTCATGGAGAAACTGTTTCTGGTACCTCATGCATTTAACTAATTGGAAGTTGAGCACCTCTCCAGAGCTCGAATACTTTTTACAGAAAGAATTGATCATTATGCCATAATTCTTGAATCTAAGATTTATTGTAACTGAGAGATTGCTTGCCTGGAGTTTGATTCAACCCTCTATTTGTTGGAACTTTTTAGTTTGACATAGTCTCTGTAGCATAAAAATACCTAAACCCACATGTACCTGTAAAAGACTTTCCAGAATATTGGTCAATATTTTAATAACTCTGCCTAAAACCTCATTAAATTAAGATCAACAAGTCGCGCTAAACATGAACTCATATAAACCATTTTGATATGATGCAAAGTATCCAGACTGCCTTCCCATAGATTCCTGGGTCATGTTCTTTATCTCCTCCTTACTTTGCTTAATAAGAATGCTACCTATCAATACATCCTGTTGGCTCAGGTGGCTGAGTGAGCAGCTGGAGTGTAGACCATGTAAAACCCAGGGATATGAGTTTCAATCCAGAATGAGGGGAAGATAACTTGGACAAATAAATAAAGCAAGCCACTTCTTCCTCCTATCTCTTCCTACCTACCTGCCTTCCTCTTTAAGAAAAAAGGACTGTGGTGTATCTTTTATGTAATTCCAACATCAGTATTATCATTATTATATTACTAGTAGCATTATGATCTCTTTACCTTGTGTCCTTCTGATTGGGTCTATCAACATAACTCCCAAAGGTCAATTGTTTTATGGTACAGATAATGCTAGACCCCAGTGTATAGGCCTCAGCATATTAAGTGCTGCCTATGTATGTCTCACCTGATCTCACCCTCCTTCTGCAGTAGCTCCCAAGACCTCAAAGAACAATCTGCACTTGAGTTCCTACTCCCACTGCTCTGCAGACTCCCTCAACCTGAGTTGCTGCTGCCACTGCATCTGCTCACCAGCCCCAGCAGAGAGGCCCTGGTCCTTTTCCTGTCCAACGACTCTCTTCTCTTTCTCACTGGGGTAATCCTGCTTCTTGATTGTGGACAAGCCACTCTTTTCCTGATTCTCCTATCACCCCACCAGGTCACGCAGTCTCCTTTGCTGGGTCTCTTTCTTCACCTGGCCCTATTCTCAGACCCCTTCTTACCACTCTCCTAACCACCCAAATCTTTTCTCCTCTCCTATCTTAATATAGTTTCCAAATGTGTATTATCATTTTCAGTCTTGTTCTTGAGTTTCAGATTCATTCTTTTAAATAACTACTGCACTGATTTTCAAACTGACTCCTCGGGAAACCCTAAGCACCAAGCACTGATCCTTTACTCTTCTATTTTACCCTTGCCTTTCCTTTCCTCTCCTTCTACATTTTACGTTCTCTTCGCCCTTCAAAATCAATTAGAAATTTCACCTCTTTGCTGAAATCTCCCCCAGCTGTCACTCCTTCATCCCAGTCAAAGCCATTAATTGTGGTAGCTTTTCAGAAAATTATAGTGCAATAATTCTTAGCCGAATACTCTGAATCCACATGTTTTACTATAGCAAGAGTACTATACTATTAAGAATGATCAAAGATATAAGGGCCACTTCCTTGTCATTCCAATATAGATACTTTCGTCTGCTAATCTCTTTACACTTTAACCTCTTAAAATCTATAATCACTTGTATATAACTTAAAAAGATATTCAGTCTTTTGTTATTTGAATATCATATATCTCTTTATACTAGAACTATCTTAATGTTGTAGTAAATATACTTAACTTCCCAAAATGTATAACATTAACTCCTATTAAATTAATTGATATGTTCTTATAGCACTGCTATGATCATATATCTGTGTATACATTTTTTATAAATTCTGCAAGTTATATTTTAATTGTACTGTAGATAAAGCCAATTCTATCACTTAAGAAATGATTTCTATTTCTTTGGAAAATGTTACGGATCCTTTTGTTTTAATTTCATTACCAGTATACAGTTGAAGGAATCATAGCAAAAGACCCAATATCAGGTAACATGTATGATGTATTTAAAATTTCTCTAGTAATTTGCGTATTTATATTTTATAGGAATTATTGCACCTTATAGTTGTTAAATTGGACTAAGACCAATATACTTTTACTTAACTAAAAGATAAAACATTGCCCTACATTTAAAGATAAATATATTTTTTTAAAAATAAAGGATTTGAGCTCAGGCATGATTTTTTAAAACTTATTTTAAACTCTAATTAGTATACCCTGACAGATAAAAATGTTACCTTCGATGTTTTAGGATACCTGACAAAAATCCCGTTTTATAGATTTTAGAGGTTTTTCTGTGGATAGAAAGTGAGAAATAGCTTGTCTGAAATGATGACATCAAAATGTAAAATATCTCAATTCATTTCAAAACAAAATTACTACTTAAGTGTATTTTAATAATGCTTAGCAATTACATCAAATTTGTAACATTTAAATACTCTGAATAATAATAATGAATCTTTTTATCTCCCTACATGAAATAAGACATAAAATATTAAGACTAATTTTTTATTCTCATTGAAGTGGAAGAGTATAAACTGTAATAGGGACAGTGGAGTAAAGTGATTCAACAGAATTTTTCAGGATTCCTCTCTCACCCATAGGTTGGTTCACCTCAGTCCTCATTTCAGTTGTCTTGCCAGTAAGTCTCTAGGTACTCACGTAGCTTCCCTAAATACTTCATCCTTCTAAATAACATCAGCATTTTGCTAGAAGCTTTAAACACTGTGCAGACATGAGCTGGTGCTATTCTCTCATGTCTAGTAAAACAGGGCAGTGCCTTCGCAGCTTAGTTATAGGCCCTTAATCCAGATCTCCTTTCTCTTCAGCCTCCTTTACATTAGTAAACTGCAACAAGCCGTTTTTCCCCCTTTGTTTCCCAATATATAAAGAAGGCATTGCACAGGTATCATCTAGACTGACTGTCCTTAGAGTCTCAATTTACTGTCACATAAACTTGGATAATTAAAATGTAGTTGCCTGAAGAAACTGACCCCTTACACACAAGTTGAGGGGTTGGAAATGGCAAACCATTTTGGGGACAAATGATGTTCAGTCCTTTAGAATAAATAACAATAGAAAAAATCAAATCGAATTTAATCAAATTATGATAAGCAATTTAAATAAAGATGGTAAATAGTGAGGATATATGTACCCTAAGTCTTCTGTGACCTTTTATTGTTTCTTAAGGTATGAAAGTGCAAAGTAAGAACTTTTGTTGTTAGAATGTTTCTAACATTTTGCTAAGTGAATAACATTAATCTTAATAAATTATTCTCAGATTTAATAAGAAGACAAATCCCTTATGTTAACCATCTCTCAGTTAAATTAAGACAAAAGTCCAAACAGCACACCCTGAGTCTACAAGGCTTCCTCTTAATATTATGCCCCAAGCATGATATCCTTCTTTCTCATGAAAGTTATATTTTCCATCTTCTTCTGAAATGTCTGACCTCGTGCTTGAGACCAGAATCTGATTATCTGAAAGCATTAAAGTTAAAGAGTCTTCAAAATATGACATAGGGACTGTTAGTCTACCAAAGACAGATCTCGAATGAGTGCATAATCTTGGGTGAAATAAAAGCAGTCTTTATATGGTAACTGTTTCTGTAAGAACAATTCTTGGTCTATAAATAAGCTTAAAGGGCATTATAAATGTGTCAGGTGCTCTGGGTGGTTGATCTGTATTAGAGATATCGTGAAATAGATGGAAGGCACAAGGTTGCTTCCCTGTGGAAATCGTGGTGGCAAATTGTCATGTGTGTTCCCCGTTAGAGAGTCTAGCTGCTCTGATTGTGACTATAACAACCTTACAGATGAAACTTTTGGTCTCTTGAAATCTTGAGTGTCTTTCTGTGGAGTCTAAATAAAATAACACCTTGCTCTTCAGCCTCCAGCACAGACTTTGGCCGATCAGGACTGTTGCCAGAATTCTTTTCTGGCCCTTAATTCTAAATATAACTTTCCCAGAGTTGTTGCCATTCAGAAGTCCAGCTGCAGCTGGATGTGTGCTGACCTGAAAGGTAAGGAAGGCATTGCCAGGATTGTGACATATGCCACAGAGGTGGCAATGAAAAGTTTAGACTGAAACAGGGAAGTCCCAGATCCATTTTCTTGTTAAAAAACAATAATGTGTGTGTGTGTGTGTGTGTTCCAGCAGACTCCCTGAAAGAAGAAATATAAAGTATAAAAATTAATTTTAGCTTCCCTCTGACTATACTTATTGGCACCAATGGCTCTCCCGCTTGGAGAAGTTGGTAAACTTATTAAATTAACAAAGGCAAATGATAAAGTAAAATAAGCATTAGTACTCTTTTTTTCAATCTGTTAAATATATCCTGTGTATGTCATTAGGTTCAAGATCTAGACCAGACCTAAGCAAAATAGCTCTGTGAGATGCTCTGCCTAACTTTCCTACCTATCACTCTTTTATTCAACAAATATTTCTTCAGCATTTATTATATACCACACACCACTAAATACCCAGGTAGTGATAAAGTACTTGTCTTCATGAAATAAACTGTCTAGTGGAGGAAATAAACATTAAACAAATACAAAGAAATATGCATTTGTAACATCTTTGAAACTTGGAGTTTGGCAATGAAGGACCAGTTCATTTTATCAGCTTCTGAATCCTGGAGAATCATAAATCCCATAAATAAATGTCTATTTTCTGATAGCATACATCTGTAGTCATAAATATCTCATAAAAATATAAATAGCAAACCTAGTTATTGTTTATACAAGGTATTGGACCTAATATTAGGAATTTTGGTTATTTAATACATAGCTTTGAATGAATTTGAACTCAACCAGTAGCCATAACTAGTTGATCACATTTTTCTTCCTGTTTCCTTCAGCAAATTTGTCTTTAAATAGTGATATGGGCCTGTTTCTGTAGTGGCCCTTTTTATAACGGAATGGGGTGGCATTTTCTCTGTCTTTGGTGTTAATTTTTACTAGTCTGATAAAAGACTTCAGCTTCATCAACAACTGCACAGAAAGTAAGTTCTTTTGCAAGCATGAGACACTCGCAGATTACTTCAAATATCATCTTGCATTGGCCTTAGGATGGCCTGTTAGTTAAAGCCCTAAAAATAAACACCTATTAATCAACTAATGGCAACATGGGTGGACCAGCTCTCTGACGGCAGGGACCTCAGTGTAACCTCATTCAGTCTTATATCACCCAGGATGAAGCAGTTTGCAGCCAGGAATGCCTCTAAAAGAAGACAGTCACAAGCTTAACTAAATGTTTAAAATAACCTCTGTAACTCCTCTCCACACTGACAGATTGCTTTCAACTCCGTGGACTCAAACCACAGCCCAACCCCAGTGGCCTCCATGGGGCCAACTGAGAGCCACAGAGTTGGGAAAGGAAAACTGCAGGTTCCGTGTCGCTCTCCTTTGTCTGGCTTTTAATCAAAAAACAATCAGAAGGGAACTCACGCCTGGAAATCCTTATCTTCATAAAATTTAGCTAATGACTCCTGTTAAGTTAAATAAGGTTGCTGTGTAACTCACTAAGGAAACTGTTAGCTGGCCACCTTGTGCTCACAGACTTCTCAAAGAATACAAATAAGAGGAACCCTGTGGAGCAGTGCTGTGACTGTTTATATACACAGACTTTGTCCCAGCTGAGCCCTCCGTGTATTTTTCAGATTATTTTGGAATACAGTCTTTTTTTCCATAGGGAGTGGAAATGGGGGGAGGAGCAGAGACTTGTTTTAATGTATACTTTTCTTTAATGTGTTTACCCCCAAATAAGTGAGTTGCAGTAGAGACTTTGGCCCAGAACAAAGTAAATATTTAGCTCACGTGGCTAGGAGTATTTGTATTTAAAGGGGAGCAGGGGGACATGCCCTCACCTAGGAGCATCCCGTCAGCCCTCACAGCACCTCAGTCTGCTAGTTGGTACCCTCTGGCCCTCAGTAGTCCCACTCCCACTCTCCACTTCATCAGCTAGCACATCTACCATGCCCATGATCTTTCTTTATTCTGCAGAAAGCCTGCAGGCTTTTTCTCCCCTCTCTGAGTGTGTCTCTCCTTCCTCCAGAATCATCTTACCTCTGCTCAGGCCTTCTCTGACCTGTCCAGATCCAGTTCAGTGCCTTCCTCTCGAGCTGTCACTGGTCCTGTTCTCTGACAGCATCTGTCTCCCGGTGCACTTACCTTTTACCCTGCTTGTCTCTTACTGCTGGTGCCCCTGGAAGACAGGACTTCATCCCCCAAACATGGCATCCTTTCCAGTGAAGGCAAAAGATGCTCTTCTCCTGTTGTGCAGCAAGGAAGAAGAGCCAGCTTTGTGGACAAGCACACCACACAAGGGAGTTCCTGCAGGTGCTGTCGGTCACTTATCTGTAATATCAAACAAGTCACTTGACCTCTGATCGCCTCAGTTTCCTCAGTTGTCAAGGCAGAATAATGTATGTGCTAAGGATGTACTGTTTGTGGAAGTATTTTAAGAACTCTAAAGTGGTCTGCCCGTCATCAGTTGAAGAACAGAACTGGAGTTTGCTAAAGAATGGCCTGTCATCTGACTCCACATCTTCCAAAGACCCATTTGTGGTGCCCCATCTGCCTTAAAGGCCACCCTCAGTGTCCCAAAAGTTTTTTGTGCTCTTCCTAACAGCCCCAAAGAGCAACCAGCATTTGTTTCCTGATTCAGAAATATCCTTTTTATCTTTTTTTTCTGAAGTCTTTAAACATTAGTTTAAAATATTCAAGGCTTTTCCTTTTATTTCATTTATCATTATTGAAACCATTATTTTTTCACAAAGATAAACTAATAAACTGTGGTGAGACTTTTCAGAATGCTCTTGGTGTAACAGTAGGTTTAGGATAATACAATGAAATCTCAAAGACACCGCAGTGAAGTTGTACGTGCAATCCTTTCTGTCTTGAAACCTGGAACCTAAGTGTGGAAATAGGTACGGTGGTTCCTGTGTTAAGAGCAGGAACCTATATTTAAATGCAATTTAAATCACTGACATCACCAGGGTTTTCTGTCAAGACTCTTTTGAAGTAGTCTCCCCAGGGCCCATGAGGCTGATCGGCTTTTCTTTTTAAAGACAAGAATGACTGCGTGAAATGACCTTTCTGGCTCAAAGAAGCATCTAGTCTGTCTAGCTATAAATTTAAGAAATGTTTTAACTCTGCTGTGCTTACACTTCCTACCCTCAATTCTTTATCTTAAGTTTTCTCCCTGGGTAAGTCTGGGACACCCACCTACTTCCCAATATTCCCTTGATTCAAACCTGATCGACCCTGTGTTCTTTTTCCTAGTAGGCTTATTTCCAGGTCTCTGGACATAAATCTGCCCACTCATGAGAAGGGCTGGAGAAGTTCATTAGATTCCCACTATTGGGCAGAATTTTTGTAAGGAGGCAACAATTAATATGTACAAATCAAAGTGCTATGAAACATATTTATTCTCACATTCACCTTGAATTCCAGGATGTGATTATTACTGATTTGTAGATGGAGAGATAAGACATGTTAAAAATGGAAGGTACATTCAAGATATGTCTTCTTGCTGCCACCATTTATGAAAGAGGAAGGACTTGTCCAGTGTGGAAGAGCTCTTTAGAAAAGCATTTGTGTGGAAAGTAGATATACACGAACAGTACCTTGAGATAGGAATGGATAGGGGTTTGGGGTGATGTTTTAAGGGTTTGAGAAGGTAGGTATGGGGGGAGTCAGAAGCACGTAGGCTGTGCAGCAGAGTTCGGAGGGGGAGTTCTGCACTAGCAGATCAGGGGTAGCATCTCAGCCACTTATATGAGGAGATAAACCTTACTTCACGTTTATTTTCTCCCTCGTCAATGACACTAGTAACACTTCCTCATAGGTTCATTGCATGTAGTCATTGAAATTACATACATGAAGTTCTTAGCACAGCGCTGGTACCGGGTAATACTCAATAAGGGCTAATTTTCAAAATCATCATTATTATGATAAGTTTAGCATAGTTTTTTTCATAGTTTTCTCAACATTAGCATATAAGTGCTAATAGCTACTTTGTCTTTATTTTAAATGATATAATGCATATTAACAACTTAGAAGAGTAGTTGACCCTGGTGATTGTTTAATAAATCCTGGCTGGTGCACACTGGTGGCTTAGCATGTCTAGTTATATTTAGAAAGGGATCAAATAGAAGAATTCCTCCCAAACTGCAGAACTGAAGAATAACCCAAAACCCAAAGAAGAATGACAGATAGTTTCCCTTATCACATGCAGTCTCTCATCACAGTCCTGATATTACACAGGAGAACTATCTGACCGTGTGACATAAAACCTGTTTCCAAGTGACCACCCATTGAACTTCACTGCCCTACTAAAAAGTGCTCTGTGTAGTTGGGCCAGTAAGTCTTTCCTAACCCTCAACAGTTTACCTCTTCAGTTGGAAGCTTGGCTTAGAGCTCTGTTGTAGAGATCTGGCATTACCTAAGTATTAACCTTAAAAATAAAATCAGATAGGATATTTTTGGCCTTAAGTTTAAATTTCTAACTATATAGTTGATCTTTGAAGTTAAAAAATAAAATAAGAATATTTGCATTCTTCTTCACCTGAGTTCAGTTTTCTGTTTCTAATATTGCTCTTTTATTGTGCTTGCCTCTTTGAAGGAAAGGCAGGGTATAAATAAATTAAATGCCACAGACCAACATGTAGAAGACATCAGATTTTTCTGTTTCTTAAAGAAACACTATTGAAATGGCACAAAGATTATTTTGTAGAGTGGATATGTTATTGCAAAGCAAATCAGTGAGGAGCACAGGCTCCTGCTAAACCTGGAAAAGATAAAGGCACTACAGGATGGTATTTGTGGTTCAATGAGTGCAAATTCATGTGTCATACACAAATACAGTTCACTTTAATAGTCTGGTATCTCTTTAATCATCTCAAACACCTTAAGGTATTTGGAAAGAGAGGAAGAAATAAAACAGATGAACCTGCTGAGATATGGCCAGGAACAGTAGTACTTCATTTTGATTGATGTTTTTACAACCTTATCTTCTAGATAAAAGCTACTGTAAACAAAAACCTACCTAAATTGCTTGTATTTCAAAGAAGTGAGAGCCACCTGTGTGCAGGATTGACTCCAAGTGCTTAGTTTTCCTTCTTAGAAATCCATTCCTACCCACCTCACAGCCACCACCTCAACCCCAGTAGTGTTTCTCCCAGGGACTAGTGCTCTTGTCTCCTACCAGATTTTACTTCTTCTCCATCATAACAACCTAGAGAGCATAGAGTTCTAATAGCAAGGCCACTGGGGCAAGCTCTTAAGACTGTGCAGCTTGGGCACCTTTTTAAAACTCACTGTCTCACCTTTTAAAAATTAACTTAGCTTCCCTGTGTTGTCAAGAGTTACCAGCAAAAGATTTTTCCCCCAAATGCATGATAGCACTCACAGTGTCTCGTGGCATTTATTTATACACTCATACATCTGTTCAGCCAATGCTTATTGGCTGACTTCTTTGTGCTACTGAAATACAACCTAACCTCAGTGAGCTTACATTCTACGAGTATCTGATAACTGCAAAGCCATTATCCATACTTTTTCCCAAAACCATTTTTCTATTGTTTTCCCTTATCTGACATTTTTTCCTAATGTCTTGAATGGTTCCAACTTCTCTTGTTTTTCTCCCTTTTCTAGCATTTGCCTTCATGGATCTGTAAAACTAGATTTGCTTTTGAGGACTGTGTAAGTTAGTCAGATAGATTTTCCTTATCATGAAATATTTATTATGAGTAAAAGAAAGTTTTAACTACTCATTTAGAGCAAGTTAGGATCTGACATACCTGAAGCATTGTGTCACATTTGGTTAATGATAGATTTATAGGGCAAACATATATCAGCCTTAATCCTTTAGTTATTTGACTTTGCCAAGGATCAAAATTCCGATAATTTTTTATTTTAAGCAGACTTTTATATATCCAGAACCCATAAATCTCTTTGTGCCTTGAGATAAATGTCTAGCTGAACTCTGAGTTACCCCATGATCTTTTGAGAACTGAGCCACAGAAAAAGAGATTCCTTTCTCCCCTATATCTAATAATCAAAAACTACAGAAAAAAATCGTATTTAGGGTAAGCAACATGTGTATAATAAGATCTTTTCTATTTTATCATTCACTTCTGATTTCTGGTGTTGAGGAAGTTGGAAATGAGAAGTTCAGAAGTAACCACAGAATTCATCATAGCAAGTGTGTGGTGGACTCACCAGCGAACACCAACACAGACTATCGCACTTCAGCCCAGGCTTGGCCAACTCGATGATCACTATCCATTATGGTTGTCAAATCAATTATAAATTCTCCGGCCTCAAACACTAAATCAACTGAAATGATGGGTTTGCCTTTGACATGTTTCCCTGGGGAAATAACTGAGAAAACATGTAGTAATTCACCTGACCAATTTTGTAAACTACCCCAACTTTTGGAAGAAGGCTGGAGTGTAAATTCATGAGAGATAGATATGATTTGCACCGAAGGTTCACTTCAAGTGTTCTCTCACCCATACTACTTAAATGTTTTCAAAGTAAACATGACCTTGCTTTGTGACTTTTAAGCATTCTGTTTCTTTCATTGTATTTGGTATTTCTCACTTGTTCCCATCTGCGGGTGTGTACTATGCTCCATAATCCTCATTTGAAATAAACACCAAGACTATTGTCCTTCAGCTTATCCTCCAATTTCACAATAAAATAATCTCAATAAGCTTTTGATGTCACCATCCCTCTATGTCCTCAGGATTCCTAATCCCACTCTTCATTCTCCCCTCAAACAAGGATCATTATAATGAAAAAGTCTAGCATAGCTGAGAACTCATTTTGTCTAGGAAGACTTCTGGTATACCACGTCATTGCTCTAATTACTTGTTTGCTGCAAGACTCGTGGCATTTTGCTTATTTAGTTGATAACTTATACTTTATGCTTGAAGTATGAATAGATTTATTCCTATGTTATTAAAATTGGAATTATAAGCGACTTGAGAGGAGGAGACTCTCCTTTGTGACTTGTGCTCTAAGCACAAGGCAGGCTTATTTGTAGAATCTTAATAGGTAAATGCAAAGAGGCAGACCCTCTGCCAAGAGTAAGCATTTCTCCAAGAAAACAGATATTAAAGAGAATGAATTGAAGCCAAAATATGTCTATCTTTGCTTTCTGTTCCACCTATCTCAGTTTTTCTCTTCTGAGGACTGTATAAGGCTAGATAGACTGTAAATGTGGCATAGAAGAATATCCAACACAGGGCAATGTGAAGTATAAATTAAGCACTTTTCCGGACAATTTAGTGTAGACATGAAAATGCTGAGTTATATAAACACCATGGAGAATTTCAGGTGGCTGTGGTCATATATTTATATACATTTTAAATTTGCTTCAAAATAATGTATTTTGTTTATTTTCTATGTGGCATGAAGTCCTGAAGTGTATTAGTATTTATAATACATTTTCCTTTTTTTATTTTCAAAATTATAAACAGTGAGTTGCTATTACCAAAAGATATAGTTGCATTTCTAATGAACTGGGTGAGAATATTCACAACTGGGAGTCTCTTTAGTCAATTCAATTCAGTTTCAAAACACAGATTTGCCAAGCAAGAAAAGGAAATGAAACAACCAAGCTATATTTTTATGTTATCTCTAGATACTACTTTAAAAAAAGAATATTTGCATTGCATATTAAATTGACCATAGTGCCAGAACCTTGTGATGCTCTATTATATGATCACTAATCTATTATTATTGTACGTATATTTACACACAGGCATAAATATACACAAACTTTGTATTCAAACATGTGCAAGCATATTTCACTTGGACTGAAAAGTTATTTACAACTCTGTCTAATGATACATACAACAGTGATTAACAAGTGCATAACCAATCTACAACATGCAGATTAAAACTAAATAAACAGTACAAGAGTTTATTTTAAAACAATTACAAGATGTTTTAAATTTCTCCTTCATCTTGAGCTATGTGTTTGAGAATACATTCTTCATAAGAACCACATGCAAGTCTTTCTGATGGTGAAACAATTGACTTCCAATAGCCACATGTCTGCACACATCCTCAGAAGATATCCCAGACCCCACACAGCAGCTCAAACTGAGAAAGGGAAGATATATAATACATATATATATTTATACACACATGCATATATACATATATATGATTCTCTAGGAGACATTTTCTATTTTCCTGTGGATTGAAATAAAACATTGGGGCTGAGAACAAAGATTTGAATCACTACCAATAGGTTTTGTTTTTTTTGTTTGATGATGACCCTCATGAACAAGAAACAACTAGAATCATCAGATCATTCTATAGTCCTCTTGTTTATTCTTCAACTGAAAATTGTTTTATTGACTTGATCTGGATTCATAGTACAGAATGCTAGTACACTGAGAAGCCTTTTTAAAAATGTAATCAAGGTAAATTCAGCTCATTGAGAAGTATTGCATCAATTTCATGAGTTTTCCCTAGAGAGACAAATTGTGTAATAGTATATCAATCCCACCACCCTTCACCTTCACATTATATTACCAAAAGAGATGTTAAAGCATACTGATTTTTTTTTAAATAAATGTAATGATTTTCTCAGAGAACTGAAAACATAGATAAGCCAAGTTAATGCCACAAACATAAGATATATCTTTATACTAGAGGTATTTTAGGAGCAAAAATAGGCCTTTGAGGTTCACTTATCAACCCTGTTTAGCAAGCCTGGATCTCCTTTTCTGGGAAAACAAATCTCCACCTGACAAGCTCACTTAGGTCCGTTGCTTCCCTCAGTTTTCCTCATAACTTATTCCAGCTGTTTATTTCCATTTATATGAACAGGCTGTGGCAGTGCTCTGGATTTACTCCTCTTTCCTCATGTTTAGATTCTGCCCCATAACTTCTGAATCCCTTCACAGCAGGAAACATTTCTCTTCTCTGAACTTCATGCAGCTATTCTGTTATTCTCATTCCCTAGTTTTACTTCCACCTAATTGTCAAATGCTTTAAATATGCTCATTTCAAATACAATCATTTTAATTTCTTTTACCTGAATTATAAGCTGCTTTTCCATACACTAACTGTGGAAGCACTTAAATCAAAACGAGTAGCTAAACAAACTTTTTAGTATAAACCTCTTGACTTCGTACTTGAATTATTTCTTATAGACAGGTGAATCCCAAGTCACATACTGGACTTTTGATTAGTCACCTGTCTGCTGGGCCTGTTCATCTCTCTTTTCCAGGTGTTGTAGAAATTTTTCAAAGTTGAATGCATATTATAAATTGCTGTGTAAATACATGGAGAATGAGAGGCAGTGTAGTATAATAGGTATAAGTGCAAGTCATAAGACTTAGACTACTTGGGTTCAATACCTAACCCTTTTTGTACCTCAGTTTTTTTCACCTATGAAATGGGGATAATCTTAGTGCCCTCGAATATGATGCCTGTGATTGTCAAATGTCTGTACATGTAAAAGTGCTTGAAACATTACCTTTCACTTAGTGTGCAGAAAGTGTGAATTACCTCATTACTGTTGATTATTGAAGCCACTATATCAATTTAAATATATTTAGACAGCATCTTTTTAGATGTAATGTCTAGTCAAGGGCCCTCTCAAATCTGTGGAGACATAGAAGCTAAACAGGCTTCAAAAATCAGCCAGGGATTTGGTTATTGAAGCTAATTTAGTAAAATGATATCCAACAGTGTAATTGAAAATTGTTAAATTCCTGCATCTACTTTTCATTTCAGCACTCTCTGCAGAAGATACCTCAAGGAAAAGTCCAACCATAGAAAGTTAGTAGTCTTTTATTCATAAATAAAAATAACATCCAAGAAATTCCTGCATCATAGGATAGTATAGAGGTGTCAAGAAAGCGGGGGTGGTGGGGGAGTATTTTTTTTAATAGTTAAGAAAGAGTAAACAAGTCCTTCTTGAATTTGAGGACCCACGTTTTCTGTCTGTACCTCTGAGATTTTCTAAGAGTTATAGAAAACCTTGGACTGAAAGATATGATTTATAAGTTATACCATATTCTGTCTGGCATTCATAATCTTCAGAGATATCTCCAGAAACTGAGACTAGCTACATTTTTCTGGAAAACTAAGAACTAGTTCACTGAACTAACATTTTTAAACTATTCTTGTTGACAGTGTTTTAAAAAAAATCTTACAGATTGCACCACCCTTTTTAACTGAACAAAATGTAACTAATATCTGATTTTCCTCAGCTGTCCTCAGCACCTGTCAAGGTTGACATAGTCTGTTTGCCCCAGCATCAAACAGCCTTAGATTGTCACACTTGGGGTTGCTTTCTTTTTTTAATGTCTCTTTCTTAGTTTTCAGAAGTCACTCGAATGGCAAAGTAACCAGTAACCAGTCTCCCACACCCATCTCCATCCCCTTCAAATTTGCAGCTTCAAAAAGCTAAATAACCAAGTTTAGCACCAAAACCACATAACTGGAGAAACCATGCAGAATTTCTCATTTTATATATGATTTCTATACCTCTTTGCTTAGTCCTAGCTTCATAGATATGCAGCAGCGGTGGGCGCTGGTGCATAGTCTGATTAGATGCCAGGAAGCTCTGTTAGAGTAAAAGGACCAAATTGCTTCTTCTCTGAAGTTTGCCTTGATAAAAATTGTTATTTATTGATAATATTATTCAGTAACTCATTTTGCTATAAAACCTGGGTTTAAGTGTAACTGAAAAGCACTAATTTTTATACAGCAGAAATCTCCATACTACATATATGAACAAATATATACACATGTGACTTGCACTTATATATAAATATTTGCATTTATACATATACTCTATTGCTATATAACAAAATAACATTAAAAGTAAATGACTTAAACTAGCACGTATTTTATATCTCACTTTTTCAGTGTGTCAGGAATATGGTATAACTTAACTAGCTCCTTTTTAACTTCCTTCACAGACTGCATTCAAAGTATTGGCCCAGGATCTATGGTCTCATCTGAAGGTTTGGCCAAGGCAAGATTCATTTCCTCATAAGTTGTTGGCCTAAAGATCATAGTTTCTCACTGACTTCTCGCCACAAGGCACCACTCAGTTTCTTACCGTATGAGCCCCTCATAAATGACAGTTTGTTTCATGAAAGTTTGCAAGCCAAGAAGACAGGAGAGAGTGTCTGATAGCAATATGAAAATTGACCTTTTGTAGCCTAATAACAGAAATAACATCCTATTACTACTGCTGTAGTCTTTCTGAACAGTGGACCTAGTACAATAACAGCTAAGTGTCTTTCCTTCTAGGTTTTTTTTTTTTTTTTTTTTTTACCACAAGGATGAACCTTATGTGCAAGGACAGATTACTTACAAATTTGCTACATATTTGCAAACATCTTTTATATGTATTAGTGCTACCCGTGTCATAGAATCACCTTTGTGTATGCTGTTCTCCTGCACATAACGCATCCGAGTATAGGTGGTCAAACCAACTAGAATAGCGTCCCTTGTCCTACCAAACTTGAAGATCTTTACAAGAAAAACAAGTTTTTCAACACCCACCCCTGTGTAATTATAGCTGAGCTTTTAGATTCCATCCACTAAGAAAATACATAGCAACTGGAAGCTACAGCAAATTCTATTTTATTATATACATTTTTAAAATAAGACAAGCTCTGTTTGGGGTAGAGCTTTTTCCCTCATCTGAGGATAGTATTTGGTGTGCATAAGGGTCTCTTGCACTATCTTAACAACCCTTCAAGAGTCTCTGGCCCATGTGTGAGGAACTCTGAATGAGATCTCAGATCTTAGGGTCAAGAACCCAAATGCCCACCGAGACCAGGTGGGCACCTTAAATGAACAAAAGAGGACATAAGAGAAGAAATAGTGAGATATTTGGGGCCTCCCAAATTTAATAGAGATTTGAGTATAGAGAAATAGATCTCTATGATAAGAAAATTCACAGTATATGCATCAAAAATGGCACCTGGCACTCAGCCTTAGCCTCGGGGTATAACAGAGCCTGGTGGAGACTGCAACCAACTGAGAAGGGCTGTTTCTTAGCTCCAGCTGACTGTTGTCAGGCCAACTGATATTTGAAGAGTCCTTGAATATACAGGAGTTTATATAAAAGCTCCCAGTTTTTGTACATTGCTTTAAAATTTTTAATCGATGAAAGCCCAGCCTTGATTTAATAGATCCCTTTATAGAAGTGTCACTGATTTGCAAGACAGCTCACTCCATATTTTCAAAAGCTACTATAGAAGAAGCTGTTAATCATGGTAAAGCAAAAACTGGTTCTTGATTACTTTCAAACACTACCTAAGTCTGTACTGAAGAGCTACGACATGAATGTAATTCCTTCTCCCAAGCACCCCAAAAATAAAAAATGGTAAATGAGTGTATTACCACCCTGAGTGCTCTTTTCTAGGTCCACACACTCCATTATTCTAACAGTTCTTCATATACTCTAGAGTTCCTTTCTTATTCATTTCCAGACTAGATATATTCCTCTTCAAATATGACAACAGAGACCCTCCAAAATTCTCATGGTTTGGTCTCACCAGGACAAAGTGCATGTCTTTCTGGTTAACATCGTTAATCCCTGTCACCCTGTTTAGTGGAGTGCTCACTATAGAGTGAAACAATCCCATACACTACATCCAAACTGCTTGAATTCCAAAATGGGTTCTCCCACATTTTAGTAATGAGACCTTTGACAAGATACCTAATTGCTCTATGCCTCAGTTTCTTCCCTTGTACAATGTGGGCAGGCAGTAATTGTAGAATTGACCTGTTAAATGGGTCTTCATGTGCTAAGTGCTTAAAAGAGTGTCTGGCACATAGTAAGTGCTATGAAAGTGTTCATAATTGAATTGTTGTAAGTGAAGTGTTGTTATTACTATCACCATGATCCCTAAGTATACCATTTGTGTGCTCATCCTGATAGCTCATGAAATGCCAAGCCATGGCAGTGACTGAGCCCTGCCGCCATACCTATCTCTAAACATCACAGTGCAAAGCTATCTGATCCCATTATTAACTCTGTTCTCAGTCTTGTGCTTGAGGATATCTGTCATATACTAAGCACTGTGCTAGGCCTGGAGAACACAAATAAAAATAAAATTTGGACTTTGCCCTCCACTTGGTCACAATACAACAAAGAGACAAATGGTAAAATAGAGATAATCTCTGGGAAACAGACATGCACAAAAACTCCAAAAGGGTGCCCAGCTTTTATTCCACTCTGTCCTACTTCATTTCTCTAGATACTCTAAAATGGAAAGAAACAAGAGAAAACTTATTTCTAACACATTTATAAGGTTGTCATTATTTATGAGGAACTTTATCTTTCATGTCCACAAGGTCTGCCATGGCTCTTGACTTTCACTCCCATTTTTTTCTAGAGGCATTTGTTATTTTTGCTAATTTAGTGGTATTTGATTTGCAAGCAAAATTACTTGTTCAAAAGTCACTCACATTCCAGTCTCTGCTCCATGGGAGTTTTTTTAAACCATTTGGAGTCTTTGATCTTATTACTTAGCTCATGAGTATCATAACTTTAAGATTGTATTCAGCTTTGAAACTTGTTTGCAAAATCAATTCAGATATCCATATGCCTTCCAGCACCGTGTATCTCCAAGCTGGTAAGGAGGGCTGCGATCCCAGTAGCAGACCAGTCCTCTGCTTTGCACATTTCCTCAGATCCAAGGACTGTTTTCTTTTAAACAGTTGATAGTCTCTTTGATTTTCATTGGTCACAAAGGTTATGTTTGCCTTCCTAGTGATCTCATTCTTGTCCAGTTATATCACAGTAAACGGGAATATGCATCAAAAAGGTGAAATCACTCAAACCAGAAGTATGTTCTTGGCCTATGTATAAATTTCCTAAGTCCTGTGTTCCCCTTGATTTATACGTTTTCAGAAGGCAGTGCTAGAGTTGTATTGCTTGACTTTTCAGATTATCAACCCAAATGCCACTATGTTAGTTCAGTTAACCAAAGAATTGATTATATAAAGTTGCTTAATGTTGTCAACCTTTTCATAAACAGATAAGTTGTTGAAAGGTTATCTTGCCAGCCTTGGATAATCTCTGGTCCTGAAGTAGGTATTGGGAACAATGCCAGATCTTGTTCAGCCATTAAATTTTCAAACTTGTCACCTTTTGACGTCCCTGTTATTTTTGTCACTCAAAGACTACATAATTTGAAGCCTTTCACTACCTATCTCCATTTACAAAGGGAAGTTGTGTTTCCACATTTTTAATTAGTTAAGCACTGATATTACCAATCACAATGTTTGAGCCACATGACAGGTAATAATAACTTATTACCTAAATTAATATAATTCCATCCAAAAGCTGAGAAACAAAGACTTGGGAGAGCCTTATTATGAGTCTCTTTTCAAATATACTGAAAATAGTTCCCACATCTGTGTTGCTACCTTGCGGGACTCCTGGTAGTGAACCACTGCATGAAATGTTCAGATTCACAATCTTACAAAACCTTTGCAAGTTGCTGATTTCATCTGTTGTCTCACAAGTAAAACAAGTCCATTTTCTAGGGCACTGAGGTGTTCCCCAGCCTGGCTTTTCTGCTTAGACAATGCCATTTTCGTAAAGAGCTGTCATGCTCCGTGTCCTTTAGCTTATGATTTAGCTGTTCAGGGAAAATGTAGGCTGCTCTTGTCCTCTCAGTGCTGGTGATATGTGTTTTTGTTTTATTAAATCTTTAAAATACTGAGCTTGTTATTTATGACCCCCGTATATCCTTTTGTTCTTTTCCATGACTGGTTGGATCACATTTTTGTAAAAATATTAGTGCCATTCTAAAGAACATCATGGTCTCCAGAACGCATCATACAGTGGAAGAGCGTGTCGAGCTTAACATTGGATCTGTCAAGGCTGTGACTCAGGGCTTCTTCACCGATGAAATGTTTTGAGGCTGCTCAGATATGGTCCTCAAGCTCATATCTTTCTGCTCTTACTAGACTTGCTTTGACAAATCTGAGATCATTGGATACCAATCACAGAACTTTTTCTAAAATAAAAGTTTCAAATGGTATGTATCTCAGTTGCAGACAATTGCTTGTAATGAAAAGTTCCTAAGAACCTCTTACTTCAATGGAAGCAAATTCTCATGCAATTATGAGCTTCACTTTGCATGCCTTTGAGCACTGGGGCTCACACACCCATACATACCATCGGCAGTCTGATTCTTCTAACCTCTAAGGAGATTCCTTCCTCAGAGACATTGAGGAAGAAGAGAAAATTTGCAGAAATCCCTGAATTGAGGAACCTGGTATTCCCAAGGCAATCTATCTCTTTATACACAGCTCCTGCCTCCTCTAGAGCAAGTTCAGTTGATGAATTTCCATCTTGTGGTTCTGTCCCTGAATGGAGAACATGTAAAAAGTTTTCATTATTGTTGCATACAACTTGGCTACTCTACAGATGTGAATCCCCAAATAAACCATTCCATGACATCCAGTTGAACTTGTTCCTGTTCATACAGTATCTCACAGCCCATCCTGTACTGTTAGTTTTGGCAAGTACCCTACAGCCTATAATAAATCATGGAAGGAAAAAGCTTTTTGGCCTGACGTGGTTCAGCCTGCTGTAATGTCAGAATACAGAAAGCAGTTCTGTTTTTAGACATCCTTTTACTAACCCAACATTCATAATTTATGATTTCACTGTAAAATTCCTGCAACACTACACCAAAAGTAGTGCTGCCCTTTAATTAAGTTCTCTCAGTAGGAAAAACGTGAGACTGATGTGCAAAACATCTCTGTGTGCTTAGTGATTGCTAGTGATTACATCTTTATGAACCCGGTCTAGAGGTCTCGACTTCCTGAGAGTAAAGTCGTCTATAAGGCTACTTCCTGAGTCTGTCCGATGGGGTTCAGTCACTGCGAGCCAAATTGTCGATAATTCTAAGGTGCAAATTAGAAATATTGAGATTTTAAAACTGCATCTGCCTATATTGTGTCACAAGTCTACATGATATTAGTCCTTGTTTTCCTGGTAAGAACCTACAAACAAATTTCACGCCATGTCCACACCTAGCAAAGTTGTCATGTGGAGATTGAAAGTTGTGGAGAAAGGTCTCTTTGAGGGATCCCAGTCGTATAGATTTCTTTTGAAAGACTGGAGGGGACTTTAGCCTTAACAGGGTGTGAACAGAACATTATAACCAGAAGATGACCTTGAGCTATTCCATTTTTCAAGTTGTCTTTCAGACATTTTTTTCCTTGGTTGAAAGTAGGTACACGTAATTTTTTAAATAAAACTTCTACATGTGGGACTAAATGCCCAAGCCTGTTGCTCCCCACTCATAATTACCGTCTCAATCTCAGTAGTCCCACCAGCCCAGACTGGTAACACCTTAGAGAAACATATGCCTCTGAAACGCTTCGGATAGAAATGCTTCGGATAATGCTTCAGGTTCCCTGAAAGAAAAGTAATAACTCTATACAAGGTGGTAATACTCATATCAAATAAGCTCAGCTACTTTGAAGCTCAGCTACTGTGTCATAGTTGTAAGCACCAGAACAAAAACTTGGTGCCATAGCATATCCTATTATAATCATCTTACTCAGTGCTTCAAAGATTGCTTTTTTCTGGAACTAGGTTGTTGATATACACGTGTGTTATTTGCTTGTGTTTTGCAGATTTGGGCCAGGCTTAGTCATCTATTGGTACGGATTTATCCAGGAGCTGGATTGTAACCGGGAGAGGGGCATCCTGCTCAAAGCCTGTTTCCCCACGGACATCATCACCTTATGCCACAGCGTGGCTTGACCTTGCTGGTCCTGGAAGAGAAGCTGGGAGGAAAAGGTGAAACCGGAAGTAATTTTACTTTCCTGCAGTGTAAGCTCCTGGCAGCATCTGCCCTGAACTTCAGCTGAACTCTTGCTGCCCGTGGTCACACCACTACCTCTTAGACAAACATATCAAGAGTTTCTGTTTTCCTTCAGCCCTTGCCGATGTGAACAGCCAAGAACTACAGACACAACCCGCTCATTATCAGCATTTCTGTCTCTGTCAAACAGTTAGTTTAGATAGTCATAATCTTTCTTCCTTCCGGATGATTTCTCCTTGTATATTGAACAAAAGAAAAAATGTGGAGACTAAAAGGTGTGATTTTTCAATTCTCCTCCCAGTTACCAAATCACCCTCTTAGTTTTTTTCTAAGGCTCCATTCATTCTCTCTCCCTCCCCCTTTCTCCTCATGTGCACTCACAGATTCCCAGTGTTGCTTTACTGTCATGGAAGAATCTCACACAATCCGAGAAAAGCCAAAGACATGAAGTGTGAAACTGAATTTTTGCTCTCACCTGCAGGACTCCAGGAGACCTGGATGGTGGCCTGTGTGCTGTGCTTGTTTTGTCCAGACTTTATGGTTTCCTGACTGCAATGGCATTGAGCCAAGCTGAAAAAAATAGACTTGATGAGAATTTCCTCTTTTTATAATACTTACTTGAACACCAAACATTTTCCACTTATCTCATTTAAAAGTGTTAGTTGCGTCTGGAAACATTATGTCTGGAAACCACACTTCTCCTTTGGACTGAGGCTTGGGGGAGACCATGGATGCTGGGTAGCTTCATCAACCAGAGTTCATTATAAATGCAGCTCATTGTTAGTATGTAGGGTAGTCAGCATTTGTATGAGTAAAAAAATTCTAAAACGTTCTGTACACTGCTTTGTATCTGTACTTTACAGCACAATCATATAACACTCACATTTAGGCATTAGAAATATTCAGCTCTGAGTGAATTAAATGTACTAGAAATAAACCTAGAACATTTTCAAAGAAGCAAAATTAAGATTTTATATTCACTTTTTATATTGCACATCAAATTTCAATCTAAAGCAAATGTCAATAGATTCATTCTAAACCTACCTTTTGGTAAGTTGAAAATTATACCCAATAATGTATTTAGTAAAGTATTTGCCCCCCTGTTGACAAAACATAGTGACTGTTATAATGTTGAATAGGTGAGTTCAAACATCTTAATAAAAATGTAACTTTTACAAATACTTTTTAGCTGTGTGTTGTGCTTGGTTCTTTCAAAAGACTAAATAAGCCATTCATACTTTGTTCATTTTGTAGCTAAGAAAATTAGCATCTGCTTGCTGCTTTTCCTTTTGAAGGACACAACTATGTCACATCCAGATGCATGGATTTTAACTCTTGTGCACAGGTTGAGCAAAACAAGATGAAATGGCAAGGAGGTCTCAGACAAACTTCTCTGGGTGTAAAATTGATCATACAGGTTCTGTGAGTGAAATAGAATGACTTGAAACCACTGCTATTGTCTTGTTACACACACACATACACATACACATTTTAAACAAAACTGTTGTTAAAAGCAGTTTTTATGGCTTGCTGTAAACTATTTTTTCTTCTTTAGGAATAAATTACATTTATCTGCACAGATGTTGAAAATCCCGTTAAGCCCTTGTCAAGGATTTGTTTGTTTTACATTAAACAAATTTATGATGAGGGTGCACAAATAAATTAGAAAATAAAAGAGGTGCTTGCGTTTCATATTCCTTCTACCCGGTGCCCTGACGTACTGCGTTATGAGAAGGCAGTAGTGCTCTCTGGCAAAGGCACCAACTCTGCTTTATGAATGAGATTTTAAAATTTGGCCCTTTAAAGTGGGAAAGAAAGCAGCAGTAAACTACATATTATAGATGATAAGGTTACAAGTTATTCAAAGCTACTTTTTCCCACATAAAAATGAAGGTGATTATCATATGAACCACTTTTCAATTGGAGAGGAAAGGTCTAAGGGGAAGGGAGTAATGTTCCCAAATTGGAAGTTTAAGGTACACTTGTTTTCTTTCTTTTATTTTTAAAATACTTATCTGTACTCTTTGTTTAAACAATATAAACAACCCTGGAAAGCAGACATGGGATGACAGTTGTTTTTATTACTGTCATCATTAGAACATTAACATTAACGCCAAATCTTCTTTTATGGCACATTCTGCAAATTGTGCCCTTGAATTATGTCAAGCCAGCAAGCAGGAGTGAGTGTAAAATGTAAGACTAAATGATGTTCTCTCTGGCATATATAGACTAGCCACACATCTGCTTTCACAAACATGAGAGATCCCATCTCAAGCATAGCAAGGAGTCAGCTCAGAGAAAAATGGGTCCAGCATATATATATATATGATGAGAACCTTCTTTTGTTATCTTGCCTTCTAGTGAGATGTTATGTCAACTCTTTTAAACACTCCTAAAATCACATATAAAAGGAAAGGTTCAGGGATATAAAGTACAAAGCTGGGTCTCCAGGGGAAATCATTTTCTTTTAACCATAGGTGTGTGTACCTGCTCATTATCAGCAAGCCTTGATTCCGACCTGGAAAAGATGATAAATTATTGGTCTTTGGGGGTGCATTAACTCATTCAAGACAACAAGGGATTGCTTAGCGCCCTGGATGAGGCAATCCACTAAATGGCCCCTTGGTGGTTCACACTAATGAATGCACAGCACCCAAGTGAACCATTAATTCACTCTCACTGGCGAGCTGCACCCATTGTTATCTTTCCTCTGTGGAACCAAGATGCCTTAGGTGTCTCTTCTTTTATTACCTTCTTCCTACTGTAGACATGGTGTTTTAATTGAATTAAATCTTTGCTATTTCAAAATTCTGCTTCCTCTCACTTCCCATCTCTTCCCAGCCAACCTCCCCTTCACTAGATTTAACCAATTTCCTTCCATATGGACATTTATTCTGTACTTTCCCACTACTTCTTCTTGCTTTTTCTCTCTAGAAAATGATCCCAAGACCAAAATGTTCCCTCATTTAAGTCCTGATCTATATCTTCAGGGTGAGGGAAGGAAGGAGTCATGGACTAGATCTCTTTGGAGAAAAGCACACCTAAGTATCTTCCAAAGGCAGAATATTCAATTGTGTATATGGTACTTGAAAGACCATAAAATTATTAAATAATAAGATCTTACAGGGCCAAAAATGGTATGAAGTTTATGCCTACAGAAAACGTTTTAGCAAATGTGACCAAAGAAGTGAGGTTTACAGCTACTTTGAGCCTGAGTAATGGTGTACAACTGATTAAAAATGACACACCAAGAGTAAGATGTCTGCATGATTAGTAGTATAATCACTCCTTGCTCATTCATTCTAGGCAAATTATCATTTTCCATGTGATCTAATAGGAGAAAGTTGCCTTAAAATATAATTATTTTGTGACAAGGATGAAAGGGGAAAATCTCCCAAATGGCACATTCTCCACTAGGGTTAAGGAACAAAGCAAGCTTACCTAGAGAGGAAACTAAAAGGCAAACAATGGGAGTTTGCCTGAAATGTCACCATTTATAGAGAAGCACCCGTGAACCTGTCTGTAATGTCACTCTTAGGTTAACCAAGGGTCACATGTGACAAAGTTTGGACCATCTAGTTATATTACTCAAAGCTAACCTCCCTAGACGATCGTAAACATAGTCTGAATTTGTTTTAGTAAGAGCGTGCCTGAATTCCAAAGATTAAATAAGGAAGATGGAATTATGAATTAAATAATTACCAGAACAGCTTGGGTTCCCCTTGCGTTTTTCACTTTCCTGCTATTGTTTTAAATAAGGCTGTGAGACAAAGAGCTGCTTAGGTCAAGCACTATAAATTACAATTCTCATACAATAGTAATCCACTAAAATGATTTCAAAGCTTGATCAAAGTACTTCAGAAAACTTTTAAAACTTTTCCACAATACAAGGGAAAGGGAAATGCTCATTTGATGCCTTAATTTGTTTCAGTCAGTATAGCAAAGTCCATCTTGGCATCATACCTACTTAGATAAATAAAGCCAACACGTTCTTACTGTTGTTTCAAGTATAAGTAAAGGAGATTTAAGTTTCCATCTAGTTAACTGGCACAACTAAATATTTGGAGTCATTTAGAAGGCAAAGTTACATATAATGCTGTTTTAGAATAAGCATAACTTGAAGATATTTATTTGTGATAGCCAAAGTTTTTGTTAAGACTCTCAACTCTCTGTGCTTAGAATAAAGTGGACATCAGGGCATTTATCTGGCATTTTGATAATCATCATGGCAACAAATTACATTTAATTTTTCACCCCTATTCCCTCATCATTTGTTGTTATCAAGAGCTGCCTCGTATCACAGTTAAGGATGTTGGGAAATACTTTGGTGATAGCAAAGCTAAGCAAATTTTAGGCCCAACCATATATAAAGAGAGTGTGGGACCGATGCAACATGCCAGACTCAGCTAAAGACCCATGGTACGATGTCAAGGTAATTTTTATTTTTTAAAAGGAAGGTCATTGTGAAATGCTGACATGAAATATAACCCAGTCAATTAAGTAATAACAATTGAAGTTCAGAGTTTAATTGAAGACTGAACATGAAGCCAGTGACCATTAACCTACAGCAGTCATGAATTCCCCTGGAAACTGCCTTGGTTAAAGACATTTCTAGAACAACTAGCATTTTTTTTTTTCTTTTTTAAAAAATATGCCTTTGTCATACTCAACACAGTACGTTCAGAAATAACAGTTTGCTGTGCCTATTGTAGACAACTCTATATTTTAAAATTTTTAACTGAAATTTATTACATAAGGAAAATCAAATTTTAGAGACTCAAATCCACCATTGCAGGGAACCAGAATTTTGTAAGTGAAAGATGTAAGCACCCTTTATTTGATTGCACTACATTTATCTCAATTGTTGACTTCCTGTAGTTCTTTAATGGCAAGATTGCCAACTAGATTGTAAAAGCTCTGTAGAATAGAAACTATATTTATCTTGTTCACTGCTCTCTCCTCCAGTAGCTAACAGAGTACCTGCCAACAGCAGGTGTTCAATAAATGTTGAATGAACAAATGAATGATTGATAAATTTATATTAAATATGTTCTCGCTTGCATTAAGGAAATAATTGGAACCTTTTAACTGTTTTTCATTTTCTTCTGCTGAAAAATGGGTACAGTTGGTGGAATCAGAGAAGCATCATATATGTTGGTATAACTAAAGAATTAATTAATTTAGAAAGCCTTATCATCAGAAACTATCTTGAGTATTTTAGGTTGCCTATTTAGTCTAAAGCAAACTTGTGATTTCATTACATCTACCTTAAACTTAGCCTTAGTACATTATTACTCATCTACTGTTTTGCCAAATAAACTAAACATTTAAACATCTTATCTTTGTTTCTCTTTTTTGAAGGTTTAAGACTTACCTAATCTTTACATTTCTATTTAAGAACGTTTTCCCTGATATCAAGGAAGGGCTTCAGATTCAGTATGTTTCCCCCAACAAATTTCAGGAATATTTAGTAGAATTATTAGATGAATGCAGATGGTTCCCTTTTATAATGCTGTGTTGATGGCAAAGTGCTTCCTGGCCATGAAGTGGCTGGACTGACTCAAGAGAGAAGAGTTCTTTGTGGTCATTTGCCAACAGGATCTGACTTAGGAGCGATGCTGTTCTTGAACTGCTCAGTGGGTGTTTCCCAGTTAGTTGTTAATTCAGAATATATTACCACTGGAAAGCAAAAAAAGCATCTGGCATTTTTCCTCATATTTTAGAAACTTGTGACACAAAAGGAACTGGAACTTCCACGTCTTTGCTCTGCTAACTTCCCAGCATTTCGTTTGGTGAGCTTGTTTGGTGCGTGAGCATCTGGAGAGAAGAAACCCAGTACAGATATCACTGAGACCAGCCCTCTCTGGCCCCATGTTATGTATCTCTGGCATGTAGGTTTTTCGAGACACAAATATCTAATGAGTCCCAAACATGTGTTTAAGAGTGTTTGAGGTACATACAGCAGGGAGTTCCGAAATATGCAATGAAAGGTCATTCTTGAGGGAATAAAGTCATTGCTTGTCAAAATTAAAACAAAAGATGAAAATTTCAGAAAAAATATAATTGCAGTATAATAAGGAAGAGGGAAACCTGTGAGGCTTTTAATAAGATATTTTAACTCTAGACTATGGGCAGCAGATAGTTTTCTATTTGCTTGTGGTGGCTGCATTCACTGCTGTTAAAAAGGATTCTGAGACTGAGTTTCCAGCTCAGCAGGAAATAAGGTTATGATCAATTATGGACACTAGTCTTTGGAGTGGGTAGTGATCACATAGATGCCACATATTTTCAATCCCTGCCCTAGGCCATTCATGTTTAGTGAAAGTATAAATAAATTCTAAGCACTGGAACAGAACACATAACCTTGTTCATGGGCCTGAGTAATAAATAAAACAAGCAATAACATTTTCCATCGGTTCTATAGCATCAAGTGTCATCCATGGTTGAAATCTGTTTAGTAATTCATATAAGCTAAATATGTCAATGGAGATATGATTTAAAAACTCAAGAAAAACACTAGATGACCGCAAATAATTATTGCTCTCAGTACAGTCAATGCCTACCAGCTAAATAATATTATTGAGAAAAACTGGGTCTCTATATTTTTGACTTTGCAGAAGGATCTTGAGATATGAGGAGTGCCTTCTGTTAGATGGTCTGACACATCCCTTAGTTTGAGGCTGGTTTTTCCCTGGTAAAGCCTTGCTGGGGTACCAAGGTCAGCTGGGGACTCTGCAGACCTTTTCTTTCATGGTCTCTGTATCATCTGGGTAGCAATTTCCTACTTGTACAATACATGTTAATAAGGTAATGATTGTACATTTGTAATCTTTGTTTAAAAATATGCTCTCCAAAACAAGTGTTATTTTCAAGGATGAAGGAGATTGGTATTCTTAGCATGGTAAAGCAGTTTTTGTTAATATGTTTAGCATTAAGCCAGACATAATTTTCTTAAAGCCTTTTAATTGTATCAGTTCATTAATTCTGGCAGTTAAAATAATACCAATCATTGCACATGGAAAACTAGTGGGTAAAAATCTAAAAATATTTCTTCTTAATGTGAAGAGAAGAATCCATCTTGGTTTTCAAAGTTATAATCTTTTTAAAGCATTTTGCAGTAAATGAAGAAAAGCAATCCGACCTAACAGAGCATCATCGAATAGCAGAACAATGAAAGAGATGGCAAAGTGGACATGAGTGCATTGCATGTAAATGTAAAACTCAGTCTTTTGGTAAATTATTTTCACTTACTTGCTTCCTACTATCCTTGAAAGTGCTTCCCATTGACAAGGGGGTTAAAAACAACCAAATGGGGGCGTGTAGCCAGCAAAGAAATTCATGTGAGAATTGAATTGCATTTTCAGTTGCTTCCTTTACAATTCCCAAAGAGGTGTGTGGAAAGTAAAACTGAGCCATTCGCGAAGATGAGACGACTCTGACTCATGGATTCAGAGAATTTTAGACTTGGAAGGGACCAGAGGCCTCATTGTGCAGATGAAAAAAAATGAATTCTGGAAAGGTCAAGTGACTCATCCAAGGTCACATAGCTAACTAATTAGAGGCAGGGCCAAAATCTGTACTCCTAACCTCCTGTCCACTGTCCACGGGGTGAATAATTTATGCTGGAAGCAGCTCCCCATACCTTAGGTATGTTTGCTGTTTACAAAAAAAAATGCAATGGTGTGTTTTTAAATGAGTATTCTGACTACTGGTTTTGCCTTGTGTCCCATACCCTCATCCCAAAAGTGAAAATCAGCTAGTGTTTGGCAGACATAATTCTCATTTTATTTGCCCTTTAGTAATCTAAAAGCCTTATCATCCACACTCAGTTTAAATGCATTTCCATTTAGCCTAAGGATGTGCTACTAGGAATGAATTTGGAAACATGTTTAAGACATTTTCCCCAAGCCAATTTACATATTCATTTGATTTTCCTTCCATTGAAAATAATCCACAGATGTTATGTTTACCATCTTCTCTTCCTGTCAATGGCTAAGGTAAGATTTAAACCAATAATTCGTGAACTATTCTGATTGTCACCAAAAACTATTCCCTTTCAATATTCTAGACCGGTGGCCCACAGAGCCTGGTGTCTTCCACCAGCTTTGACAGCCAGCTGGACTCCCTGCTTCTCCATTCCCAGAAAATCCAACTCTCTAAAAGCTTCAGTTTTTTCATTTGTCAAATTGAAGTGATACCTATCACGTAGGACTCATATGAGGATTAAATAAGGTTAGTGCTTAATGTAACATAAATCATAGCTCTAAGAAAATTAGTAGATGTTATAGTTGTATGATACATTAATAATACTTCGGCTACCATCAAAGGCTCCGTTTAATAGATATTTTGCACCAGTAAACATGTGTATTTGTCTATGTTAATGTAGAAATTCCCAGAAGTCAGATAGTTTTGACTCACTGCTGCTTTTCTAAAACTCATTTAAGAAAAGTCATTTTTTGGAAAGTTAAGGGAGAGGCACAACAAGACCCTCCTTTCAGAGGGGCCCTGTGCTTGGTTGATTGTTTTGGCAGACAGATGTCTGGTTTAACATTCCTGTGCTCGGAGGAGATGCTCGGAGCCGTGAGCCTGTTTTTCTTTTGATAGTGACCATAGCCTGAGCCATAAATATAACTTTGGCTGCAGCTGAAGGAATCAGTCAACTCTCACACGTGTGACTGACAGCTGAATCCAAACCCATGTTCCCAAGAAGAACCAGGCAGGTGCACATGTTAGTCGTCACACAAAAGCTTTCTTTAAAAGAGGTGAAATGCCTTCTTTGAGTCGGTGTTAATTCAGTGAAAGAAAACACAAAATACCATTTGAACTTGACTGTGAGAAAAACAAAAGGAACGTAGGAAATCTCTTGTTTGTCCCTGGATTCTTCCTCTGATTCATGATTGTGACACTGGGAACAGCTGTTGAAAAGACCTGGCTTTTGCCAGTGTCCCACCCCTACACTAAACCTCGTTCCAGCACAGGCAAACTGGGCAGCTTTAAACAATTGGACAAGTACTGAATCCCCTGTCTCTCAAAACACAAGTGGACTTCTAGAACACTGGAGGAGATTCTGGATCACATTTTCCTGGGCAGCAGATAGCACTGCAACAACGCTGATGGCAGAACCTGGCTCCTTTCATCTGGGAGCTTCAGAGCACTTTGCAAACAAGCCTGGCACACGCCTGCCAGGGGGACGAGGGCTCTTCTGTCTGCATACAGCGGAGTTAAGGAAATGAGCCATGCTTCTTGTAGAAGTTGCTTATTTATTTACTTTACAACAGTAAAAACCCAGTGAAGCGCTTATTCTGAAAAGAATGATTTCTCCATACCATTTTCTGAAAATGGGAACACGATTTTTTTTAAATCATCAAATAGGAAAATGTGTCTACACAATCATAAAATTTAAATTGTGTCAATTGCCCAGACTGACCTTCCATCGACACCCAAAGACTGGTCATAGTTGACTGGTGGGGTCTCTTGGACACAGAAAGACAAACTATGACCTATCAGTGGACTCTCTGATAATACTTTTTCCAAACCTCCAACCTCAGTTGTGGATCAAGAACAACTAAAAAGAAACCAATGGTTTGCATTTTAAAGTTTCTTGGCATCCTCAATGGCACCTTCTCTTGTAGTATTGAATAAATTATCAAAGGTAGAACTGAATAGCAAAAATATGACCTCTTTTTATTTATAAACAATAAAAGTTTGGCAGAACAGAAGTAACAGCCCTTGAAAATAACTATGCTGTGGGCCCATATGTGTGGATCAGGCTGTGTAGTCTAAAGAGAATCTGAAATAAAACAAAAGCTCTGAAATAAAACAAAAGTTATGCCACATAAGCCAATGTTACCTCAATTTAAAAAATAGCATATTAATAGCACACTACTTTTTTAATCAAAGTTACAGTAAAACAGAATCGTCTCAGCAAAATAATATAGTCCAATCCCTTTCATCAACTGAATTTGAAATTTTCTCATTAATTTGCATTGGATTCGACCTGGCCATCATAGCTTGTTAAAATCATGAAAACTGACATAAACTCTCCTGAAATGGCTTGATCAAGTTATTACCTAAAATTGATCTAGGTTTGCAATTGTTCAAGTCAAATTACACCGAGTCACCAAGGCAGTCATTCATTTTCTCCTAGCACATGCGCATTTGTTGGAATAGCTGGAGATGTGATAGGAAGTGTATCTTAGCTGTTGTGGGAGTAATAAATCCCCAATTGTTGGAACTGGAGTCTCACCAGAGACATCCTGCTTGACCCTCCCCATCTGGGGGGGTGGGCAGTCAATACTGCCATCCTGGGAGGGCTCTGGGGTCAGCCTCGAGTGGCTAATAAGTCCTCAGAATGAGAATTTGTGTAAAGGGTGACCTGTTACTGAATGCCTACAGGAGAGAGAAAAGAGGGGGCCAAGGGAATGTATTATCTACAGAAAGCACACACATACACACACATCCCTCTTCATCCTTTCTAACTTTTTATCAGGGATTGGAGGAAGATGCTTCATCATAGTACAGGTCGATGGATTTCATAGTGAGCCTGCAACAAAATTGTAACCAATGAGTGGTAAGGAAATGCCTATTGGGAGGTTTCAGAATACAACCTTCTTTCCCAATGAAAGAAAAGTCCCTTTTCTACAACCCTCTACCTTTCGACTTAAGGATCAGATGGTGGCAACTGCAGCAGCCATCTTGTGATCATGAAGGTAGGAGAACAAAGAAACCACCAGAGCTAAGTAATGGATACACTGAGTCCAGGTCAGCACTGCCAAGCTCCTCTTTTTCCAACCATTACCCTTTAAGGTGTTCTGTTTCTGGCATCCATTTCAAAATCATTTCTAACTGATGGAGAACTTTTGAATTCCTCTCATAAGGTTCTTGCTAATTTCTTATACTACACTGCAATACAAAGTTGGTTGGGTTTTGTTTTGTTTTTTGCTTTTTTGGTAGTTCCTTTTTTTTTTTTTAAGCAGGAAGGGAAAGGAGGAAGAAGCATTTTTATTTATTTATTTTTTTAACATACTTATTTATTTTGGTTTTTCACTCTGGTCCAGTTTGCGAACCCACGTTCTTGGGCTTTACGTGGTCCACACGCCAGAGTCTCAGCTACCTGAGCTACAAAGGCTCACCCAGCTTATTTTTTTTAATTAATTATATTGAAGGAACATTTCATCATAACGTATTATAGGTTTAAGGTAAGCATCATCATAAATCAACATCTGTATATAATACATTAAGTTTACCACCACTTATCCAGTTTTTCCCACATCCCAAAGTTGTGCAAGTTCTTTCACCAGCATGTCTAAATTATCCATGTATGTGTGCGTGTGGGTGTGTGCGTGTGTGTGTGAGCTCTGAGGGAATGGCGTCCTATCCAGAATTGGACCCCACCTTTTGCCTTAGCAGTTGGCATAAGCTCCAGCTACCTGAGACCTTGAAGTGGAAGACAGGCATTGGAAAATGAATTAATACAAATTATTGTTTATGATAAGAAGTATTTTGGGTCTTAGAAGTTTGGTGATGCTTTTATAATCAGAAATATGCTGCAGACAGTAATTTGTTTATATCAGTTAGCCTATGGCAGAATTCATCTTATTATATACTGTTTTGCTTAAAATAAGTTTCCAAGAACCTATTGATGACATTAAATAAGATTTACCATATATTGTTTAATGTCAAAATGTTTTAAGGACCAAAATTTAGAAGAGCAAATAATATTTAAGAAAAAAGAATAAAAAAGTATATCTTGCTTCATTGCTTTGGACAAAAAAATATTCTTTCAGCAATTATCTTTTGGGCACGTGCTGTCTCACTATCTAAACCCAGCAGCTGTGCAAATTTTAAAAAACCCCAATAGCCATCCTGAATCCCCAAATCTGCACTATTTGAAAATGTGTTAGAAAATGCCTTGATGATATTGCAGACTCTTAGAATAATGTCTGTTTTGTAATGAACAAATAAATTTTACTTAATCATTTAATTTTTTCGTCTGAGAAACATGCAAGATTAATAGTATCTGTAGCAATTGTCTTTGTTAGTTGCTTACCCAACAGCCACTAACCACCATCACCATCATACCACCTTTCCACCCTCAAATTAATTTTGTTTACATGTCCCCTGATCACCAGATGGTCTTGTACCTCCTCAGAGGACAAAGGTCCCAGCCCCAGTTCCAAGAAGCACAGTATGATTAAGCCGCTCTTGGGCCCCCCTCCCCCGCCCCCTTCTCTTACCAGTGACCGGTGTAGGCGCGGTCATGTGACGTAATTTAGCTAAAGATTGAAAGCTTGCCGAAGGGCTTCTGAAAAAGGCCTTTCCTTCTGATCAAGAATGACAAAGGGAAAACAGTCTTTCTTCTTCTGGTCATGGTTGTATCTGGATGAGATGCATGAGCGACTGCAGTCATCTGGCAACCAGAGCAGTGCCAGACTGCAGACAAGTCAACTCGCCGAGGACGAGGAGGCAGAAAATGGAAAAAGCTGACTAGTGACGTCATTGAGTCCCTGATCAACCGTGGAACTACCCTCCCTCCACAGCTCCTATTAGCTGAGATAATACATTTGGGTCTGGCTTTTCTGTTACTTGGAGCCAAAAATGTCATAGCAGATATATCTACTTAGAGCAAATGCAGTATTTTCCATGGGTGGAGAGGGCTGGTGGGGAAACTAAGATCATTGTAAAGGAAGCAGAACATCATCTGTTGTTTAGATCTTGAGCAGATAGAATGACATTTATTTTTAGTGATTAAAAATATCAAAAATACTAATCATAAATGTTGATACTAGAGGAAGCGGAATGTGGGTTATATAGAAGCTGAATGTGGGTTATATAGAAAATTTACATACTATCTTTCGAACTTTTATGTAAATCTAAAACAGAGGTCATTTGTAAGTACAAATGAACAGTAGCTAACACAAAGAAAATGGTTTTTAATTGTGAAATTTTCATAGTAATACTAGTCATATGTGAGCAAGTTTTATGGTAAAAATCTCCTCGCTTATCTGGTCATTTCCATGCATATTCCTACAAATCTCAGACTATTCCTAGAGATGTGTAGGGGAACAGGAATTACTATGTCTGTTCAATAGGTAATAAAATAGTCATGTTAGAGAGATGAAGTAACCTGTAGAAGGTCACATTAAAAATGATAGAGACAAAATCAAGAGTAGATAGACTTGGCCCCTTGTGAAGAAAACATTGCTTTTCCTTCTCTTCCTCCTCTTGAAATGGCACAATTCTTACAAAAGCCCACGGAAAACTGAAGTTTTCAATTTGGTGGAAACTATACAATCTGGTCACAGAGTATTAATTCAAATGCTATGAAGTGAAACACTGAATTTTATCTCTTAAAGAGAGTATAACTAAAAAAAATTAATTGAGTGCACAAATGACCATTATCCTAAACAACCCAAAACTCCTTGACTTTCACAAAACTTTGGCAACTTAGGGTACACTTACAGTAACTTCAATAAAAATAACATGCCGTTTATATATCTCTTTCTTAAATAAAGCTAGCCATATATATTAGAATAAATGTATAAACAGCAGACATTATTAATGTCTCTTTCAGCTGGTCTGGTCTCTAAAATACTCTAATTTTAACATTCTAATTATCGCTCCACTGGTCAGTAGTGACAAGATGAAACCTACAAAACTGGAGAAGCAGAAGATAAGTTTATCTACATAAATAAGTATGAACTGAATATTATTCAGTGAAAATATATCTAAATCACTAATAGTTGTAGAAAAACTGGCCGGTGTCATGCTGAAACGCAAAGGTTCTTTTGAAAAAATAGGGGCTGTTATATTCACCAGTAAGGTGTGAAGAAAATTTTCTAGAATATTAAGAATTTCACTCAGAAATAACTAACAGATCAAACCAGAGACCACAGAGAGTTCTCCTGGCATTTCAAAGAGAGACATTAGCAGCTGAACTGATCCATCCCCACCGCAGTCTTCTGATGGAAGACTGATCAGTTAACAGTGAGGAGGGTTTTCCTGTTTGAGCATTTCATGGTCTCTGATTAGACTGGTGAACTTAAGAGTGGGAGGCCTTCATACTACAGGAAACATCGTAAAACTATATTGAAACTGCTACTTATTTAAGCTTGAAATGGGAAAAGTTCATTTTATTAGTAGTTACAATATTTTACCCAAATTGTCAAATCATGCTATTCAAAAAACAATTTATAAATAAATATATATAGTTTGAGTGTGTGCACACTTTATTCCTGAAGGCTGCCTATGATCAATAATAGCAAGTATCTACAGGTACCATCTCTTTGTGTCCCCAGTCATTTAATACAAATTACACACTGATTTTGACGTGTCTCTCCAAATATATCGATCTGTTATGTCTTAAGTAATTCCAAGGGACATACTGAATTTTCAGATGTTTTGTCTCCATCTGGCAGTAACTTACTATTGCAGTCTAGGCACTGTAACCACAGGAAGCATTCAGCAGTTGAAGTATGATACACCCTTTTGCACATATCTAGGTTTCACATTTGAGAAATTAGTAAACTACAGCACAAAAGAAGTCAACTGATTGTAATTGTGAAATTCACTGGTTTTCAACTCCTCAAAGTACACTGGGCATTATCTCTCCACTGGTCAGTAGTGACATGAAGGAACCTATGAAAATGGACAAGCAGAAAATAAAGAAGTAAACTAATAAATGAACATGCCAATTTTCAATAGTAACATCTGAACCACTGATCTATGGAGAAAAGGGAAGAGAGAGATGTGACAGGTAGCAGCATGGTTGGAAGAGGGGAAACTTTAGATTCTGAATCCAAAAAGATGACATAGAGCAGAGAGCTAAATGAGAAAGAGTCATTCATGCAAAACTATGGTGCTGAGCATTCCATGCAGACATAGCCTAAGTGAGGACCCTAAATCAGGTACTGTCTGTTCTGATTAAAAAGGCAACTAGGGCTGTAGTCAGATAGCATGAGCAGAGAAGAAGGAAGTACATAGAGAAGGACAAGACTGTGGTAAGGTGTTTCAATTGCATTGAGTACAAATGAATGCATTGGAAGATAGAGAAGTGACTTGATCAGATTCATATTTTTAAAAGATGATGAGCCAGAGTTTAGTGGGAAAGAGAAGAAGCAAAAATCAGGCAACAAGTAACATTAGTCACAATTACTACTTAGTCACAATTAAGGTAGAAGCAATCCAAGGGTCCAGTGATGAATGAATGGATAAACAAAATGTGATATATATATATGTATATAATATATACAATGGACTACTATTCAATCTTATAAAGGAAAGAAATTCTGAAATTCTGATACATGTTACAACACAGATGAACCTTTAAAAGATTGTGTAAGTGAGCTAATCATTCACAAAAGGACAAATACTATATGGCTGCATTGATATGAAGTATAAGTGGAATAGAATGGTCAAATTCGTAGAGACAGAAAGTAGATAAATGGTGGTTGCCAGGGGCTATAGTGAAGGTAAAATGGGGAATTGTTTATTGAGTAGAGAGTTTCAGTTTGGGTTGATGAAAAACATCTGGAGATAGATGGTGATAATGGTTACAAAACAATCTGAATGTGCTTAAAATTGTTAAAATGTACAGTTAAATGGCTGAAATGGTAAATGGTTTGGTAAGTAGATTTACCACAAAAGAAAAATTTAAGAAATTAAAGAAAACAAAAGAAAGAAAGAGAGAGAGAAAGAAAGACTACACAAGAAATGATAGCAGCTTGGACTAGGATGGTGGACGAAAATAAATAGAAGATAAAATTTTGTGTGTTTGTTTATGTACGCATGTTACAAAAGAGAATAGAGAGGAGAGAGGCGCAGGAGACACAGGCCCAGCCATAGGCAGATGACAGTCCCAACAGAGGTCACTGGTGAGGAGTCAAGTGTCTCCTGGGGATCTTGGGAGCAAGTTGAGACAAAGCCTGAACCTCCACAGAAGTCACTCCTCTAGCTGGGCAGTGGCCCCACCCAGCAAGGAGCCCTACACAGTGAGCCCTGAGCCAGGAGCCAGGGGATGGGAGCTCTAGGTGCTTTGGAGTCAAGAGGCAGGCATGTGTACATAGCAGTTTAGTTGCAGCTCTAGCTGGGGAAGAGCAGGGGACTCCCTACTGATTTCCCAGTGACAGTTGTGGAACCCTCTGTAAAAAGAGGTTTGCCTGGAAATGCTCACGGATTGCAGGCCGCGCCACCTCACTCTGCCTTACAAAGGGCAGCCCCAACATTCACAAGAACTGTTACCTGAAAAATCTTAACAAGGAGAACTGTATGATCAGATGGCAAACAAAGCTCCCTGATGACAGAAGGCGGGGCTTCTCACCCCTCTGCTGGGACTGCAGCGTGGTGCCTGCCAGTGCTGCGCCTCAGAGGCCAAGTAACCTGAGGAGGACTTCCAGCAGCATCTCTGTCACTAGAAGGCTATTCTTTCTTATTCCTCCCGCGGATGCTCTTAGTCCTGCATCCTCTGCTCCCCTGAATCTTGCTGCCCTCTGAAGGACAGTGTCTCTGTTTTCCTTGACAGGATGTGTGTCTTCTTGGCTCAGTTCCCAAGTACAAGGGTATTTGATGTGGGAGCAAGACCATCATCCCTGAAAAGAGTCTCTGTATTACTGGTCCCTGCCTACCCGAGGGTCTCAGTACCAGTAGCATTCATGCTGAGATAATACCTCATTTTTTTCTAGCTTTCTGATATCTTCTATCCCTCTTCCTTGTGGAGAAGCTGATCTCATACTGGTTACCAGTTCTTTTTCCAAGGCTATAGTTCTTAAATGGGTGTAGTTTTGCTTTGTCTGTGGAGAGGAGGTAATTTCAAGATTTTAGCAGCTCACCATCTTTGACCTGATCCCCAGAAAGCTTGATGCTTGTGATCATGATGAAGAATGAGACAGAGTAGAAATCTAGAGTTCTGATTTGGATATAGTAGGTTTAAGAGGCCTACTAGAATATAACCAAGTGTTTAGAGTTCTGATTTGGATATAGTAGGTTTAAGAGGCCTACTAGAATATAACCAAGTGTTTGTACCAAATTGACAGTCAAACATTGTGTTTGAAGGTCAAAAAGTACCTACTGCCCGAGATAAGGACCTCAAAGTCATTAGTATATAAAAATAAACCTAGGAGTGTTTTAAGAACTTGACCTTGCTGTGCACTTTACTCAAAATGTCATTATATAATCCAAGAAAGTTGAATTGCTTTAAACATAAAATAATTAACCAGTTTCTCCTTATTGTGGACAAGAAAACATTAAGATGAGGAGAAAATAAAGTTTTCATGAACTCCCTGAAAGAATGCTCCAAACTCCCTACTGATGAGTAGTTGTTTATAAAACCTGTAATCTTTGGTATTTCCTCTACCTGTTTAGTATTTATCAGTACTGTCTTACATTGATGGATAATTTTTTAAAGGAAAGGTGAGGGAAGAAATGAAGGTTCATAGTCAGGAAGAAAGAGAAGAAAATACTTTATTTGTTTTATTAATTTTTCATCATTTATCGTTTCCCCAGACCTGGATCTTGAACAGAGGAACTTGAGAAGTATGTGAACTGCGCTTGGTTTAAACCACTAGACCACTGAGTCATGCCTCATGATTAACTTTTATTATCTAGATGTTAACCTTACAACTCATGTGGAAGATGTCTCAAGGTGGGGAACCTGTAATAATTACCTACATCACCCTACAATGCCCTACACATAAAAGATACTCAATAAATGTGTCGATGATTAGTGGACCTTAGGAAGACCAGCAAAATTGTTCTCCGGTAAGGAGAGGAGCTTATTGTTTTGAGGAACACAGAAGGATAAAAGTGATATTGACTCACAGTTGCAATGGCTAACCATCTTTTTCAGAAATAGCATTCTGCTTTTTTGACTACATTGCCTAGAAAAAAGAAAACAGTCTAAATTATTCAAATGAAATGACAAATTCAAAAGGTCAGTGCGTTTCTTTACTGTGAACTATCTATGTCTGGCACAATAGGATCTTGAAGGTTACCCATTTGCAAAGTCTTGATTTAATTTTGAAAAGTGTCCTTGATTATCAGAAAGTGATGGGCAAGAAAGCCTATATGGATCAATGCACGCTGCTACTGCATGTCAAGTTCAAAGCAAAACAACAACGCTCATCCTTAACATTCATTCACTCAGCAAATATTCACTATGGACCAGGTATATGCATCAGTAGGACTTGTCCTCAATTTTCAATTCATAGTCATGTTCACAGTCTAGTTGTCTCTGCAATGAGAAGAGGCAGAGATCTCATCAAGATCTTAGTACATCTTGATGGTACACAGGACAAAGCAATGTTTGCTCCAAACCAGAATTTATTAAGTCGGCATCTTTTAAATATTGTATGATATAAAATTTATTTGTAGGTAAATAATGTGTTACTAGATGACAAGAAAATTCTCTAGCCTAAAATAAGGAGAGTGACTGCATGTTGAAAATAATTTCCTTAACAATGGCACTGGAAATCTAGAGTAGAAAATGTCCTTCAGAAGGATTATAGTCAGACCACAAGTGGAGTAACAGAAGTCAGAGGTAGAGGAACAGGCAGTGGGTGTGTAGTACTGACAAGAGCTAGAAGGCCAGGTTCTTCGACTTAACCCCTCAGGTGCCTGTGATGGGTCTCTGCTTAGTGAAAGTGAGAGCTTTGGTGAGCAAGGCCATTGAAAAAAAATTTTTAAGCTGTAGGCAGGAAAGAAAGCAAGCTGAGGTAGGCAGAGATAGGAACGAAGAGATAGGAAGAAGTACTTAATTATTTTAGTTGTTCATCTTGGTTGTTCCTGTCTCCCAGCCTAGTTTGTGAACCTGGAACCTTGCGATATATGTGGGCTATGCCAGCCAAAGACAGCTGACCAAACCACTACTCCATCAGAGTCTGCCAAGGCCGTTGAAATGTGAATCACAACTAATTTCCCTGTTCTGATTGTATACATACACATATCTCTCTCATTACAATTGGATTCTCATTTAGATTTTTCTTAAATGATGCGAAAACAAACCTTTCTGGTCTTTTTATAGTTATATTTTGTGTTTTGATTAAGAAATTGGCATTCTGGTTTACTATTAGGCTCCTATGAGCTCTGTTCACATGACAGTCTTCAAGAACAGAGGAAGGTCTAAATTTCATAGCCTGGGACTTTAAGGAGTCTACTTCAAACTCATCAACTGTTGTGCCACATCGTGAGGCTCTGAGGCAAGCAGCCAGCTGACGTCCCAAGAGATACCTCACCTCGATTCGTGGCATAGTTGCATTTTCAAGTCCCATAGGAACTCCCTAGAAATTTGGGTATGACTATTTTTAGCATGACTATTAGTATTGCTTCTTCATCTTAGACATATTCTTTGTTCCTCAGCAGGCTATTTGAACTGTTGAGTTTTCAGAATTTTTTGTTTTGTTTTATCAGGTATGAATAGAAGAAAGTGGTCATCGTTTTTTTTTTTTAAAAGAGGAAAGAAGGAAGAGGAGGAGAAAGCACTTTTATTTATGTGTTTATTTATTTTTGGTCGTTCTGCCTGCCGCCCCCACGCTCCCTCCCATCCCCACCTGAGTCATGAGCTGAATATTTGGGCTTTAGATGGACCACACCCAGTCATCCGCTTAGCACCTGAGCTTCCAAGGCACACCAAAGTGGTCTTAATTTCTGTTTCGCTTTGAGTTGTATTTCACGCAAGGCATTTCATAACTGGCACATAGATCCTTAGACCCAGGGTTCTGGTTGCCTCATACTTGAAAATGGTGAAAATCATCACTGCCACTCTAAGAACCTGGGAACAAACAGCAGTGAAAGTTGGTGACATTCTCCCAAGCACAAGGTTAAAAACCCCTGGAGAACAGCATATCTCAGCACTGCAGCTGGGAGGTCCCATAAACATGATACCTCACAAACCAGAGTATAGCTTTGAATTTGTGAGTGAGCTCTTATAATGAGACCTGTCAGATGCTTGTTACTGCAAAATAAATGTCTTTTGGCTGTGTTTTTTGTTCCTGATTAAAAAGACAGCAAAACTGTAACACAATTCTTAAACAAATCTTAAATGGTATCATCATCACTAATGTTTTGTTTTTGTTTTTGTTTTTGTTTTGTTTTTGTTTTTGCAATTCATTTCATCACTTCAGGCAAATCAGTTTCTCATTCATAAATTCTCTGATTGTCAACACAATGTACATGATCATTTATCATGATGTAATATATCTTGGAAAGCAATCATAACATAAAGAAGACTTTTTCTCATGTAAAGAACAGTCTATATTTTAAAGGCATTCCCGGGTTGACTATTCACAAATTTGTTGCTATGAGCAAAAAAATTTTATTTTGGAACCCTTCAAAATTTTAGTTGCCCTGCTTTTTCTTTTAGCTTTGGTACTTGTGGTTCTTCAGGAAGAAAAATTTAACTCTTTTATCTCAACCTTTTGCTATTTGCAATTTTTTAAATGACAACATCTATGAATTACCCAGCAGTATTCAGCTGATTGTTCAGTGTATAGTTAGAATGCCTATTTGCAACAAGAGAAACAAACTCTGGTTGTCTTAGCTAAGAGAATTCATTGATGACCTCTAAGTTTTCAATGACTGCTGTAACTAAATGCCAGAAATTAGGTGGTTTGAAAAAACAGAAATGTATTGTTTCAGTGTCCTGAAGGTTAGAAGTCTGAAAGCAAGGTGTTGGCAGGGCCACGGTCTCTCTGAAGGCTCTTGGGAGTAACTCTTCTTCGCTGCTTCTAGCATCTGGTGATGACCTTCAATCCTTGGCATTCCTGGACTTCACTCCCTGTCTCCATTGTCACGTGGCATTCTCATTGTAGATATTGCATGTCTCTTCTCTTCTTTTTTAAAAATACATAATAATTTTATTATTTCTTCTGTTTACATTGCTACATACATTTTAGGACACTGAACTCACACCTCGGTTTGTGAGTATTTCACACCACACCCACCACCAGAGTTCCAGTGTCCTTTATCACCCCTTGCTCCCTCTTTCCTTTCTTGCCCACTCTCAAACCCTGCTGTCACTGTTGTGTGTCCTGTGAATTTTGTTGGGACTTCTCTTTTTATTTTGTTTCATTATATTCACATAGGAGTGAAACCAACCTGTACTTCTCTTAAAGACATGAAAATAACCTAAATGTCCATCAATAAGCTGTGGTATATACTGAATGGAATTCAGTGGAGTTAAAGAAAAGAAAATAAAAAAGATGAAATGGTCCCCTTTGCAACAACCTAGACGGAACTGGAGGGGATCATGTTAAGTGAAATAAGTCTTTTCTAATAACACCAGTAATACTGGATTAGGGTTCACCTAATTCCCATATGATCTTATCCTAACTAGCTTCTAGCTGCAAAGACCCTATTTCAGATACGGTCACACTCACCGTAACAGAGAGGACTGGGAGAGAAGGCCAAAAATAATAAATCCAGAATGCTAAGAAACAGTAACACATTAATTGCCATGTATGATGTATGTATGAGTCTTTCACCCAGTCGTTGTGTTGTTTAGCCAAGTCCTCCAAGATTAGCAAGACTGGGCATCCAACTTCCCTGATATATTTGAGTCACACGTGTCCAAAAACATGACAACATTGGAGCAGGAACTGGGAGATTCTGAACCCTTTAGCTTCTATATTGTAAGAAGACACCTGGATAGTATCCTGACAGGGAAGAGGCCTTTTCTCAAAAGAAGCCAGATGCTTTTAGAAAGGCAAATAAACTTGGGTTACCCCAAATAAAGGAATTTTGCATTCCCATTTTCATGACTACTTATAAATCGGGTGTGACCAAAAAACTGAATTCTGCAAATTCACTACAACATGTCTGCATAACTTTGGGATACAGAAGAAATTCAACAAACAAGTACAAAATCACCTATCTAAAACCTTTGGACCTAGTTATATTTCAGAATTTCTCATATTTTTTTAAATGCACAGGCAGAAATGGAGATGAGTAGGCAGGAAGAGAGAAGAGGAAGAAGTACCCTACTTATTCTACCCAGTTTATCACCTTGGCTGTTTCCCCTGGCCCAGGTCCTGAACCAGGGACTTTGGGATGTATGTGGACCATGCCTATTGAACTAAACCACTAGTGCACCAGAGCACACCAAAATTGTTCATATTTCGGAAGATAGCATAGCATACTTTGTATTATGTAATATCCTAGTATGATCGGTTATAGCATCCTATGATCAATGCATAAATATTTCTGCCATGAATTTTTTGACTATTCACACTAATGATAGAAAAGACCAAAAATAGTTCCATGTAAAATTTTTTAAAGGAAAGGAGCAGGTAGGAACTCCTTAGAGTTTTGCTTTGTTTTTTTTTGTTTTTATTTTTGTTTTTTTAAGGTATATTGCTCTGATCACTGATACTTTAATGCTCCATGCAAAGCAGGAAGGAGACTCTCCTTAATATTGTTCTAATAAATCCATCTCCTAGGTCAGTGTGCTTCCAATCAATAAAGACATTCACATTTGAAACATTTTATGTAAACATGGTTTAATAAGTTTATGGAAGTTGCACTGAAGTGAATTATGTATATTATCATAAAGTATATAAGAATTATATTTAAAATGAACTAAGAGGACATATTCGTCTCCTAAAGCTGCTGTAATATAACATCACAAAACGGGTGGCTTAAAACAATAGGAATTTATGGTCCTCAGTTCTAGAAAATAGAAGTCTGAAATCAAAGTGTTGGCAGAAGCATGCCTTCTGAAAGCTGTAAGGGAGTCTTTCCCTAACTTCTGGTGGTTTGTGGGCAATCTTGGGTGTTCCTTGACCTGCAACCTACCTTAATCTCTGCCTATGTGATTACATGGCATTTTCCCTCTCTGTCTTCACATAGCCATCTTCCTTTCAGGACCATAGTCACTGGATTAAGGACCCACACTACTCCATTTGATCTCATTGTAACTTAACTAATTAAATTTGCAATGACCCTATTTCCAAATCAGGTCACATTCTGAGATACTGGTGGTTAAGATGTTCACATATCTTTTGTGGGGAGGACACAGTTCATAACAAAGGACTAAATGTTAAATTCACCCATTTTTTTCAACAGGGCCAGAGAATGCAGTTCTATCTCTGACTGACCAGGGAGATTTATAAACTCATTTCATAATTTATTAAGTCATCCATCCATCCATGTGTTGGTTTAATAAACATTTGTGCAGCACCTACAATGTGGCCACTTTGTGCTGGACACCAGGGAAAAAGGAATAAAAAGACCCTACTATTGAAGCACTCATTTCTTGTAAAGGAAGAGATGAGTAAATGCATAGTTAAAATATTCTACTCAAAGGTGGCAGACAGAAGACAGCAATCACTTATACCTAGGTATTTCTGAAAGAGGCTGGCATTTGAGCTGTGGCCTCTAAAAGAAGCAGGATGGAGGCAAGGTTTAGCAGACTGCATTGATGTTTTCTAGGCAAAAAAAAGACTTGGAAGTGGGAAGTAAATGCACACACACACCCCTCCTTTTTTTTTTTTTTTTTTGCTTAAATGGATTCAAGAGTGCCTAACAGGAGTAGAAATGTTACAACAGGATTTTAAAAAATGGAGATGAATAGAAATAAATTGAAGTTAAAATTAAACGTAGTACTCAAAATGCTTGCTCTCTCCATGTAGAAATTTAAGGCATTATGATCATCATTATCAGTGTTACTGAATGCCAGCTTGCGTGGGGTCACTAGGGAGGGCAGAGGGGAAAAAACCTAGAAGAAAATATGAGGTCAGATAATGAACAGTCTTGTGCACCATGGCAGAAATTTAGTTGTAGGCTATGGGAAATACAAAGCCAATTACACATTTTTAAGCAAAGAATTAGTGGTAATAATAATATTTGTAAGCGGGGAATTAATAACCATATTCATGGAGGTGGGATTTATTAACATGAGAGGCTAAAAGGAAGACCTGTCAGGTGGCTTACCGGAATTAAGTCACAGGCAGTAGAACAAGAAAACAAGAAATGGTTTCCAGATATTTAGAAGGGAGAATGAGTGGAAATAGTTGGTGCAGAAATGGGAAAACTCACTAACTGCAGTGCTAAGGATGGAAAAGGATCTAGGGAAGAGAATGACATTTAAAAATGCTGTTTATCTATTCTCCTCCTTTTTGTATAAAGATTCAGGATTGCCTTGTAAGGTAGAAACATTATAAGAGATAATGGAGAGGACAAAAAACAAGTTGAAGTTGAGATTAAAAGTAGCTTTCAAAATACTTAGATAATTTATAAGTTACTATATCATTTATACTATTACTGGCTATGAGACAGATTTAGCTGAGAGTTTCTTATACGGTCTGAGCAAGGAAGACGTAGACTCAGGGCAAAGATCTAGTGTCCGGAGTCGAAAATAAGAAAATGGTGAGAAGAACCCAGTTTCCCCAGCACTGAGAGTGGAAAGAAGTTTCTCCTCTGAGGAAAAGGGTCAGTGTTTTGCATGCATCAAACTGGAGGAGTCATGGGGGTAGTGGGCAGATGAAAACACGGCATCCAGAATTCAAGAGACTGAGAGTGGCGGCAATCCAGGCTTGGGAATCAGTGCTGTAAGGCACATATGCTTTTAAAATATTTTCATGATAGCTTCATACACCACAAGAATTTCATTAGCAGTGGAAAACATGTTTTTCTGTTAAAAGTGAAAATACTGAAGATTACTAATGGAAGACAATGTTAAGAAAATTGTAACTAAGTTCTGTTTTGCAAAAGGAAATTCAAATGATTGTGAAATCTGTGTGCAGAGTGGAATTTTATGTGACTATCAGAGTGGTGCCACTTAAAATCTGCTTCTGCACTTGAAATTGTTAAATCCCAGTCACAGTGGTGCCCCAGTGCTGCAGCGGTTAGTCAATAACTTCCAAAGGAGCACAGGGATAGACCTCTGGATCTGAGTCCTGGGTCAGGGGGAAAACAACCAATGTAAACAAATAAATAAAAGAACAAAGAGCTTCTTCCTGCTCTCTCTCCCTGCCTGCCTGCCTGCTCACCTTCATTCCTGCCTGCACCTTTCCTTAAAAACAAAAAATCCCACCCACAATCAACAGTTAAGCAGTGTCCTGGTCCTTATTTTGTGACACTATAACTGAGAAATACTTTGTCACCATTTCCTTTGATACTGTCCACATGTGTCAAGTTAGTTCAGTACTGAGCTTATAATTTCGGGGCGGGCAGAGGAAGGGAGGCAATATTTAGCCAAGACAGAAACTTTTTCTTAAAGATAACTAATGGTCACTACGTACCCATCTATGTTTCCTTGAAAAGTAAGATACATTTTCAGATTTCTTCTGTTGTTGACTGAGAGAAATGACATGTACTCAAGTGATTTAAAATCTTAATGATCTCCACTCCCCTGATTTGACTTAGAGCTATCAGTCACACACACAAAATCTAAGTATGGACTGACAGAATTAGTATGCATCTTAAGAGACATTTAAGGGAATTCATTAATGCTGTTTAAGTTTTTAAGCACATCCTCAGAGCATCTGACTAGAATGTCCCAGAAAATACTGGATGCAAATCTTTATCAGTTTCATATACAGTATCTCTGAAACCATACAGTTTTTAACAGTTCAAGGAAGAGAGGTCAGCAAAATCCTAGTCACTTTATACTTTTTGATTATCTAAAGTATTTTCTCTTTACCAACTAGAACATGTCGAAACTTTTATATTATCCTATAGTCATTCTTGACTATGATAATAATGTTTTGAAACATGTCTGCCTTTATTTAGACTAGATTTCTACTTCAAATTAAAACACATGAAAATAATGTCTATTTAGCAGTATGTCTTGATGCTGTAATTACTCATTTTTCATGTTTCCTTCCTGAAAAGAATGGAAACTCAGCTTTTCTAGCACTAAGTAATGAATTCTAAAGTCCACAAAAGGATAAGGGAAATATTGGTGCTCATTGATATCTGCATTTGCCATACCCTTTCTTTTTAAAGCAAAATATGACATTATTAATAAACAGTGACACAGACACAGTATGGAAATATGAGCTTCCAAGAACAGCAGTAGGAATGCTGGATTTTGCTTTCAGGTTCACTCCATTTTTATCTTGAGTAATAGCTTAGAAGATTAACCAGCTATTCAGGTCATAAATTTGAGCACACGCCTCACAATAGAAAACAAATCAGCATTTGTAGCTCCTGGATAAAGTGCTATTCGAAGTGACTCCATAGTCATTAAAACATAGAGTTAGTTTTGTGAATGGCATCAGTGAAAAATCTTTCTAGTGTAAAGAAAGCAGTAGGAATAAACTTTAAGTCAAAGGCAAATTTTTCTGGTCCCTCATCCCTAATGTTTATCCCAGTGGGATATGATACAGTCTGTGCAATTGCTATGTTCCACAATAATTATAAAGAGCAATAACATGTGGTATGAATAGAACATGTAACAAAGAACAGCAGTGGATGGTAAAATAAACCACTGGTTATGTCAAAACTAATAACTTATTTACTCGTGCAGAGTCAACGAGTTAAGAGGTCAGATGAGCCCCGTTGTTTAAGCCTCACAAATAGTACATGTGGTAACTCTAGTTCATCATTTGCAGCATTACCTTCAGAACCGTTTTCAGGATTATGTGAAATTGAATTTCATTAATGGTTCATGGAAGGACATGCGCACCTGTCTTTGAGAGTCAAGTCTAAGACATTCAATGTAAGCATTTGCCTTTTGCAGCTTCTGGGAAGAGGGGGAGCATAGAGGCCTCTTGTCATAAACACAGCCTTCACTATCATACAAAACAGCATCCATCATTTTTTTAGGAATGAAAGTAATTGTACAGCGTGACACCCAAAGCATCTTTAAAACGTTACGTGTCATGATGTGCCTAAAGAAACATAGTGCATTTCTCATTGGTCTTCCCGCTTTACTTTCATTTAAAATGCAGATCTTTTCTTCCTATTGAAATCTTTGCATTTTTATTTACCAGTGTATAGGGGAAAATTCCACTTCAGACATATGCAGCCTCATAAATTATGTTTGGTAGTTGAAACAGTGTTCTCTTAGGTCATGGATTGAACATCCTCCTTTAGTAGAATGCTATTTATTGCCACCAGCTGCACTGCTTAGCTAAGAAAGTTCTTGACACCAGCGATTGCTTTTCAGCACAACTGCTTCCGGCTGCTAACAGGGGCTTCTATTTCCAAACGAAGCCACCCCTCTCAAGCTCTTCCTTCTGCTATGCAGATACCTGCTGTCATCATGATGCTGGAAGAGTTGATTGGGGGGTGGGGCTGCACCCACTCATGCTCTGTGCTCTCCCAGGCTGTAAATCTCCCAGGCCTTTGAGATTTCTCACCTAATAGCACTGGTCTGAGAGCTGTCAAATGCATTTGGGGAATCTACCCAACAAGAATGGATTTTTCGAAATTAAGATGTGAATTTAACTTGTGATCAAAGGCTGTTTCAGAGTCGGTGGCCCGTATTTCAGAGGAGAAGCATGGTGCCTATCCCCGTAGATACTGGTCTCTATTTTATTATGTGTTACAGCAGGGGAAACTAGACAAAGGTAATTACTCTTCTTCTGTTAAAGACTATCATTACACTAGCATGAACAGTTAACCCTGCTGTTATTTTCTCCGCTGCCTGTGCCAAAGGCATCCAGACCATCCAAGCAGGAAAGGTATAAAAATGGGGGTCTCAGCTCATTTCCAACTGCACAGTAAGTCCACTTTGAAAGGTAATCTTCCAAACCACAAATGTGTATGCCAACACGCCAGCACGTTCCATGATTTGTTGACAGGATCTGTGTCCATGTCTTCTGCACGCCAGTGTGAACACTGACTCTTTTTTAATGCCTCCACACATAATTGGGCTCCCAGAGCCCACAGAGCTAACAGCAGCAGACAGTGACAGCGGAGACCTCCCTCTGTTAACATGGAAACGGAATTTCCTTGCTTCCCTCTAGAAAGGAAATTCCCTCTAGGTCAAGGTCGAGGCTTTCTGCAGTGCAGGGAGGGTGAGCTTACGCAGAAGATACCTTAACCTGTGGTCCTGGAGAGCCCTGCTGAAGTGGTGTCAGGCCCTCAAGCCTTCATAAGCAGCAAATTTCTCCCCTTGACTAAACAAGAGGACAAGCAGAAAATTGATTTCTAGACATTACCTTTGAGATGCAGGCTGAAAATTAGAACTTCAGGGCACTCTGCCCCAACCGAAAGCTCAGGCAAAGACAGGCACTCAGCATGCTGTTCAGGCTTAGAAATGCAGCTGTTCAACCTGGGGTCCTTTTTGAAATAAAGTCATTGCTTCCCTTCTTTGATTTTGCTTCTAATTCAACATGGGATTGAATTAAAACAATCAATCATATGGTCATTTTTTTACATTAACTTTTACCTGAGGTTCACCAAGCACTGGTCAGGCAAATATCAGGGCAGAAAAGAGGGCACAGAATTGTCACCACTGGTGTCCTTAATGCCACCCACTGACTCAGAGAAGCTGAGCAGATACCTGACTCCCAGCTGTGTTTTTGTTTGCTTTTTTTGTTTTGTTTTCTTTTCAATGAATCTCCATTTTCAAATTGAGTTAAAAGGGAAGGAAGGATAACATGGTTCCAGAGCACCCTCCACAAGAGTGAAGAGCTGACTGCAAAAGGAGGCTGGTTGTCCATGGGTGTGTGTGCACCCACATTGACAATAGGAGTCTGGAAGGAGTAACCTCCCAGAATTAAGAGGCAGAACTTCTTGCACATTGACCAACTAGAAATGAAAAAAGGGGAGAGGTGGAATCTTGGAAGAATTACTTATTTTCTAAAAAGTACATTATTAAAAATAAAAGGAACTCCTGTTAGGTGATTTGGTAAAATTGTTCAAGTATATATGTGGTCTTTAATGAGGTTTGAAATGATAGTGAGGTTTTTTTAAATCTTTTTTATTAAGATAACATTGTATTGTGATATTACCACTAAAGGCACAACTCTATCCTTTACCTTATAATTGACCCCTTTTTCCTGATTTAAAATGCTTCTTCCTCCTCTCTCTTCCTGTCTGCCTGCCTACTAGTTTTCATTCCTGTCTGCACCTTCTCTGAAAAAAAAATCGAACATTTGTTATAAAGACTACTAGGACCAGACACACACTGACACAAGAGATGGAACCTCTGGGTCTGAGTTGGGTACGTGACTTGAGGAAATCAGAAGAAGTGTGACTGGCAAAACGTGGTTACTATTTTCTTTCAAAATAATCTTTTATCTGAAATGTCACATCACTGAATCTGACCCATTCAATGGTGATGTTAGCAATATACATTGGTTAGGAAAACATAGAAATAAAAGAGAAGTTTGAGGCAATCTCCCATTTTGTGTCAATGATTTAATTCATTCTGTGATTTCCTTTCAACAAACATTATGTATCCGCTAAGAATCAGCACGGTTCTAGGTGTCCTAGATCAATTGCTTGTGAATTTCTAGGTTATTACCCTCAAAGGAACAGTGAGATACAGTACATTTTGAAAAGCCTATTGAAACAATTATAGGAAAGACTATCCTTACTTGCTTCATTGTGTGATGACTTTCTGGAAGTCTTATATGTATTTCTATAACTGCTCCTAAATGTCTTCAAGCTATTATAGTCTTCTCTATTATCCATATGAAATTTCCTCAGTATAAACCTTCCAGATGAGCTTGATTTAGCTATTAGGAAAAGTAAATAAAGTGGAATTGTCCAATTGGTATTGGTTTTTCTATTGTTATCAAAGACAGAATAGTTATTGAACTAAATCTGATTTTCACTTCAGGAAAAAAAAAGAGTTGTGAATAAATCAATGAATTGATACTCCACTGTCCTGACAGAAACTCTTCATTTATTATATCAGATCACTAGAATAAACATCTCTAGCGAGTACTAATAATTATCATTCATCTCAAATGAACCCATAGAAATAAGTAATTCTACCCACAAGATTTTATCTTAATTGCAAGAAAGTAAAATAAGCAATTGCAGCAATTACACTGAATGAAATAATAAAGAACAAAAGTCAACCTAATGCACATGAATTCCAGAGCCAGGCTGTCTCAGTTGCAATTTCGACTTTGCCACTTAGTCACTTTGTGACTCTGGGCCCAGTTACACAACTTCTCCACGCCTCATCTAGGAGGTAGGTTTAATAGCTTACCCACCATGTATAATTGTTCTGAGGAATAAATTGTTTTACTTGTGTTAAGCACCCAATAAATGCTATCTATGTTTATTATAATGTTAAAACTTAAATTTAAATGAATATACACAGAAGAGTTTTCAGTTATCTTTTGCTTAGTAGTGGCATAGAACATAGTTTACACGTCTATACCATTACTTAATACAGTAACTTGACTTTGCTGGATAGATTCATTTATTTTCTCCAAATGTTCCCCTCTTGTTTCATGTCACTGCTTACTAAGACCAAATGCCCACTTTCTCCCCCACTTAAAGAGCTCCTAAAACTCCTCTTCCCCCACAGAATAGTGTCTGACTTGTATAAGTAAGATGATAAATCTCTTTCCCCTTCAGTTTCAACAAGCTACTTACACAACACAAACACGGAGCACACCAAAGCTTGTAAGTCAATGTTTACATTACATCCTAGAGAATGTTTTTTTGCAATGTGCACGGTTTAAAATGTAGGCTTCTTGCCAAGGCAGGAGTTTTGTCGACTTAACTTGTTTCCTAGGCTCATACTTGATCATAACTGGGGAGAGAGTTTCTAGAATATTTTGTGCTGCTTATTATTCACAAAGTTGACACTGAGGGGAAGAATATCAGAGACGTATTCACCCTTCACATCTCACAAAGGGAACCCAACCCCAACAGAAGGAAGACAGCCATATCATACGGGCTTGCCTTCAACCTGTCACCCTTTAAAGAGCACCATCTGGGTTAAATGAATATCATAAAAGGAAAGAAAAGGTATGGTACTCACCTGAGAATTGTGTATGTGGAAAAAGGTTTTATCTCAGTGGAAGAGCCTGCATTCATCCTCACTCTAAATTACACAAATGTGACATCCAGGCTGATCTGCCTTGCCATACACTCCAGCACAATTTTGAGTCTTCCCCAACAGGACAGAATCAGCTATATTGGTATCTGCTCTAGAAAGTTAAAAGGACAATTTTAGACCACAGAGTCATTAAGAATCTATATTAAGGAGAGATCACAAAGGCAATATCATCTAAAGTGCTGGCTTTCCAGTTAGACCCTGGGATAACCAAGGGAACTTTATGAAAACAAATACTGATTCCCACCCCAGAGATTTGGTTTGGGGTGTGGCCTGGGGTTTAAAGCTCCCCTTGTGTGATTTGCATTGCTGGTGTTTTTAAGGAAAGGCACTGGCAGGAATAAAGTGAGCAAGCAAGTCAGTGCATAGGGAGAGGAAGAAGGATTTCTATTTTTTATTTTTATTTAGTTGCTCATCTTGGTTTCTTTCCCAGCCCCAAATGTGAACTGGGCTCCTTGGGATTTATCCTTGGTGGTTTTAAATTTGAGGTTGAGAAGCATGCATCTTCACAGGGAAAAGCATGAGCACTGTCAACAAAGGCAGGAGGGTTTGCTCTGTGCCTGAGGTTTTTATACAATTTAGCCCCAGAGGTGAACTAACCATACTGTAAGACACTGGGCTATCACACTAGCCTCGTAAGTCAGTCTACAGCTACTGATTGAGCATTCACTATGTGCAAAATTCTAGGTTGATTTTCGTCAAGAATAGGCTATCCTTCTCTCACACACACAAACACACACACACACACACCCCGTTAGCTTCTGGTGGGCAGAGTCTCATCCAAAGAAAGGAGATAATGATGGAAAGGAAGAGAATTAAATTACAACAAAGACAGGTAAGGAAGACAAAGAATTGAAAGAAGGATGGAGTGTAGAAAGGGAAAGAAAAGAAGAAAGTGGTCGCTTCATTGCATGGGAAATCCTCATCTCTCAGGATTATTTGGAGATGACAATGATCAGCAGAAGGAATCTCCTAGTTTATTCACTTAAAATGGCACCATAATTTGATATCAAATAGTTTAAAAATATTTGCTTAGACCTTTAATAAGAGTAAAAATTATTCAAGCAAATGCATTTTATTTTGCAATAAGAAAATATATTTTATAATTCGAGGCAGTTCTTGGAAGCTAGAAGAGTCAAAGACTGATTTTTTGTAAATGATTGTGATTTTCCCAACAAAATCAGCTTAATACACCCATCACTTCATATTTCACTTGTGTAGCACACAGTGCTGTAACTTGGAAAATATTTGAAATTTTAGGTGGTTTTTACAAAGATCTCTTGAAAACCTTTGATATTCACAGTCTCCATTTAATTCTTTTTCTTTTCCTCCTTGCTTTCTCTTCTCTTGCTAAATGAACTCTGCCAGATCCTATATGTTAAATGGTGGCTTAAATGCATTGTGTATATATATAGTTTGTCAATGTTATGTTCATTGATTTCATAGAATTCTCCATCTTTTGAAAGATATGTCTTTTTTTACTATCAATTTGTATTGTATAATATTTTTATATTTGATATCGAGAGGCCAACCAGGGTGTTGACCTGTTGCCCCATATAAATGTTCTAGTAAGCCAGGAAAACTAGTTGAGTGGGAGCCAGTTGTGTGAGTGTTTAGTTCAGTAATAGTTATCTCTGGGTAACGACTACTAAACCGCCTTATAACTTCAGAAGATGGATAGGAATTTTCAGATAATGAGGTTCTCACCCACAAAAGCAAGGTTCCAGGGTAAATCCAGTTATTTTGCCTTTTCTCTCCTTTCCCTTCCTCCCCACAGATAATTACTGGCTGCCATGGGAGAAAAGAATCCCAAGCAAAATCGGAGATATCTCCTGTTAGTCCCCCACAGATGAATGCCAGAGTAATAGAAGTAAGTAATTTTATGGGAAATTATCTGTTTGATGCCCCCAAATTAATATTTTACGTGGGACCATTCTAAGTATAGCAACACTCTGAGTAAGTGTATATTATAGAAGCTATTAAAAACCAGAACTATAAATAGCTGAGTATAAAAGTCATTTTTGTCTCCTCATGATTATGCTCACCGCTCAGATGGCTCTTCTTACTCAGTAGAAGTTTTCTTACATGAGTGAAGAACACACCGTGAAAGGCCATAAACACCATGGAAGTTAGACCAGAAAGCATCCAAGATGAATCTGCTGTTTAAATCCTTGGTACCTCCTATTCCTATTCTACATTATTTGCTGCAATGAAGGTATGCGCCTTACACATTGTTTTCTATCACACTTAATTGGAACAATCTTCTTAGGAAAGGGACAATGAGAAAGGAAATATATCTCAGTCTCCTCACTACAAAAGACTCACTTTTTTAACTACGATATTCACAGAGTTAAATGTACACATGTCCTGGAACAAGCTAAAAAGTTCTGAATTTTATTCATCAAAGATCAATGCTAATTCTCAAAAGTTAAAGAAATTTCAAGTAACTTTGAAACAATACCATAGAAAAAATTGTATAGAAAAAAATCTCAGACTAAATAGCAGATGTCAGTCAGGAATTGTAAAGAGAGCTTCATTTGCTTAAAGCACTTTTGCTTAAAAACAAAATAAGGCAAGTATCAGTAAACTTAGTATTCATCATCGGAAGGAAAAATGTCAAAAATTCTGTAGTCAGAGAAGTATTGATTATCAAAATATTGGCTTGCTAAAAAGGAATAATAAACACCAAAGAAAACATGAGAAAGAGAAGAAAATTTCTGTCAACTTTATCTTCATCTCTGTTCGTTTGTCAATCAAGAAGACAGTATCTTTTAAGTCTGAGGATTATAATATTCCTTTCCGTAATGGAATCCCACATCAAATTTCTAGCCTCAAGAATTAGAAACAATTGGCAATGTGGTCAATTTGTATAATCAACAATGCAGAGACCAGTCAATGTTGAAAGAAAATCATTCTGGGAAGCTTATTATGCCCAATTTAAAATAATAAGCCAAATGAACCATCGGACTGAGGGACAGAAAGCACTATTTCTTGCTGCCAGTGTAAAGGGAACTGCTCTGATTGTGCTAAGCAATTTGTCAGAAAAAGACAGAAAGAGCTCTCTAGTATTATTAACACATTAACCAGACTTTTTATAGTTGGACACAAGACAGGATTGGCCAGAGTGAAATTCAAGAATTCTATTAGAAGAAGTGTTAGTCACTAACCAGATTGACTCAAGATACCGAATAATGATTGCATTGAATCTACCCAGATGCCCTGAGGACCTAAATAGTATCTGAACCTCATTTTCTGAAACATTTTGTATCATCCACAAGAAGTAAAGTTACATTATTTGGGTTTTAAATTCAATATTATAAGCACTCTGCAAAGGTTTCTTACTTAGTAATCTTCTTGATAAATCTTTGGAGAAGAAATTGCTAAAGTAAAATGAATATAGACTAGTACGATCAGCACCATCAAAGATTTATACTAATGCAAATGTTGGCCAAGATCAATCTGTTTAAATGATTCTTAAACATTTACCTCTAGAAGAATCATCTGGGCAGGGTTGCTAAAAATATTGGTTCTTATGCCCTCTCTCTGAAGATTCTGATTCAACAGACCTCCTATGTAGCTTAGAAATCTCTATTGTTAACAGTCTTCTCTGGCAATTCTGTTGCTTCTTAGAGTTGAGAGCAACACTTTCACTTTAATGATAGTAATGAACAGTTATTTATACTAAAAGTGTGAAGTATTTTCCATGAAAAATTTAATGATAAATATTTTACTGACATGATGATAAAAATGGGGGGAAACATCAAAAAGATATGTGAACAGCTGTGTCCTCATGACTCAGGTGGCTAAGACAGCTGGGTTTGCACTATGTATAAATCCCAAGGACCCAGGTTTGCAATCCAGGCCTGGGGAGAAAATTCAAAATGAACAAAGAAATAAAAACCCCCGTGTTCCCTTCCCTTTCCCCTCCCCCTTCCTCTTCCCTTCCTCTCTTTAAAAAGAAAAAGGTATGTGATCTCCAAAAAAGGCAATTCAATGAGAAAACATTAGATAACAATTGATTGCTAACTGGAGAAATGGCATGTTATAAACACCTCTTGCAAAATTGTCAGAGTCATGAGAACATGCTACAAGAGACACAGATCAGAGCAGTTCAGTAGTCTTACTGACAGGTGTGGTAGGAAGAAAATCTTATTCTTTAATGCCATTGAGATAGTTTAGTTTTTCCTTCACTACGCAATTGATCCCCTCTACCTCTGTCTGCCCTCTCCTCCTCCTCTTCCTGCAACCACTAATTTGCTTTTATTGACTATAAGTCTATTTTTATTTGATTTAGTTCATTTGTTTGCTTTGTTTCTCTATGCCACATATGAGTGATAGACAGTATCTGTCTTTCTCACTAAGCATAATACTCTGTAGTTCCTTTCATGTTGCCACAAATGGCAGAGTATCATCTTTTTTATAGCTAAGAAGTATTCCGTTGTGCACATATGCCAATCTTCTTTATCCAATCATCTGTGAAGACAATTAGAAAAAGTAAAACAGAATTTATTCTTAACCCAACCCCACTGGAAATTGAACATAGAAAGAATGAATTACATGAAAGAAGAAATAGCGAAAAAAGAGCTTAGTTAAATGTGGGCAATTCTAAATAAACACCTATCAGCTATTACCAATAATTATGGTGGATATGTAAGGATATTAAAAATGTAAAAAATTAAAATACTGAATAATAATAACTGGTAAAATGGGAGGAATTAAATTTTTATTAAATCTTTAAGATGAAGATAAAGATATTGCTCTTTCTTAAAACTAGTTAATTCACACATGTATATTAGCAATTTTAAAGGTAAGCTAGAAATAAACCTACTACTTCAAAACAGTAGAGGGAAGAAACTAAAGAATCAACCCAATAAAAGGATAAAAAAAAGTGGTTAAAAAATCATAAAAGAACAGGGTTAGGAGGACTTCTGTTTCTAACCAAGATGAAGTAAATAGGGAGATTGGGTTTAGCTTCCTAACTAAAATAGCTAAATAAACAATTAGAAATATGAAATTGTTTTTAAGTCTCCGTATATCAGGCAGTGATGGTCCCTGGTAAATGGGGAAACAAATTTTGTGAGTCCTCCTGTTGACCCAGCTTACCGGCTCATGAGTTCCCAGCATAGAATATGCAGGGAGAAGGAAGTCAGGGAGAGCCCAACAGACTTCGTGAGTTGAGGAGAGGGCGTCTAAGGAGACTGAGGAAGCTGAGTGCACAGGACCAAGTAAGAGAAAAGGGAGCGGCTGCCCAGGGAGACCTCTGGAGATTAGCAGAGAGTACCCCCGAGTACGCAGCGAAATACTAGTTGATGCATGTATGTGAGGAAACTAGCTGAGGTCAGGAAAAGAATCAACTAAAATGATTAGAGGAACAATACCATGTGCTCATACAAGGGTGGATATAACCTCTGTATCCAGTAGCTAGGCTGGAAAATGCAAAAATAAGTGGTGTCTTCACAGACTATTTGGAAGGATCTTTTGTCATTCATGGGGATGGGGTAAGCACTGCTCTGTTCCCATTTAACATTCTTAAAAGTTAGATCTTGCTAGCTAAAAGAAGATTGAAAAAGAAGAATAAAGCCGAAGGACTAATGTTTCTTGATTTTTTTTTTTTTTTTTTTTTAAGGAAAGATGTAGGCAGGAATGAAGTCTAGTAGGCATGTAAGCAAGAAGAGAGAGGAGAAAAAAGTACTTTATCTTATTTAGTCATCACACTGATTACTTCCCCCTGGACCAGGAACTCAAACCCAGGGGTGTAGGACCTACACTCCTTCAGAGGCGATTAATCTAACCACTGCTCCACCAGGGCACACCTGGTTCCTAACTTCAACGCTTATTATAAAAGTACAGTATTCAAGGCTATTCAATGTGATATTGCCATCAAGAGAAACATGTCACCTCCAGTTCCATCCAGGTTATTGCAGAAGACACAATTTTCCCTTTTCAAAATAGTTGCCTAGAATTCCATTACACATACATACCACAACTTCTTTACCCAGTCATCTGTCAATGAGTATTTAGGTTGTTTTCATGCCTTGGTCATTTAGAATTGTGCTGCTATGAACAGAATGGTGCAAATTATTTTTTATGATTAGTGTTGTGATCTCTGGGTATATGTCTAGGAATGAATGACTGGATTGAATAAAAGTTCCATTTTTATATTTCTGAGGATTCTCCCTACTCTTTCTTAAAGACATTGCACTAATTTACATACCCACCAACAGTGAAAGGGAGTTCCTTTTTCTTGACACATCAGATTGCATCTGATTTCATGTATATAAAATTCTAGAAAATGCTAACTTAACTGTTATATCAGCGGTTGCCTGGGGATAGGGAATGGGAGTCATGGAGAAAGATTTCAAAGGAAATGCGGAATCTTGTGGGGATTGATAGATATGTTTACTATATTTATTGTTGTGATGGTTTCATTAGTGCATACATATATCCACATTTGTCATATTTTATTTATATGTACCTTATGGTGCTCAATTATACCTAAAGAAAGCAAAATGTTAATAGCAGTTTAAAATTAAGATTGTAGAAATGTGTGATGGATGTCTTTGACTTTCCAGATTCATGTAAATGCTCTCTCTCTCTCTCTCTCTCTCTCTCTCTCTCTCTCTCTCTCTCTCTCTCTCTCTCTCTCTCTCTCCCTCCCACCCCCCTTTCCTCCCTTTTCTACCCTGCAAGGTACCCTGAGAAACTGAGAAAATCAAAGTCCCTTGCTCTCTGGGTTCTGTTTTGGTTCAGCCAAAGGGAAGGAAGAGCAGCAGATCAAAGAGCAGGAGAATGAAGTCAGATTGATTTTCTCAGTTAGCTCACTGCAAGGCTACATTCGATTGGCTGAATTTATTAAGTAAGGGTCCCAGTTCTTGTCAGGACGCTCTCTACATTTAAACTTATCTGACTCTAGGTTCCTATAACCCCTCTTTCCTCTCCCAGTCCTTCAGTCCTTAGAGTGGAAATAGAGTCACCATTAACAGTTCTGGAGTACTTTCTTTTAATTTTCCTATATTCTGACCACATCTTTGTAAATAATTTTTTATCACACTCTTCTTAACTTACTCTGCTATAGCACAAAATGATTTAATCAACCTAGTAGCTAGTGATGGGAAGTCTAATAATTATACAAACTAGCCTACTAATCTACTTATATCCTCAGGGACAAAAACTTTCTTCTAATCTTGCAAGGTCAAATCAGAGCATAAATGCATAATGAGAAATCCAAATCATGTTGAAAATGTGACTTTGATTAAGTTTTTATCTATTATAGATGATGTATACATGTGAACAGAAATCAGAAAATAATAGCAAAAATTAAAAATAGGTTGCTTGTTGGGGGAAGCATAGTATTATTTTCTTTATATTTCTGATGTCCTTATAATGCTGATCTTAGGGCAGAATTATTATTTCAGTTGATGAGTCAGTCTAGAAACTCAAAATAATAACCCTGTGCAAGGTTGATTTCATCTCCATTGTTGCTAATAATTTTCTAGTTTCTTGCTCAAATTAATATAATCTGATGAGAGGTTCAGAATAAATGAGGAAATTAATGCCAGAGTCTACAATTCCTTCTTTTCCCAACACATCATCAACATCAGTTTTTTAATTCAGTGGAAATCCCATTGTGAAATATCTTGTCAACTTTAAATTCTCATGTCTTTGGTTTTCAGTCATAGTAAGTGAAATGAGATGTATATAATAGTCAGGATGGTCAGGAAAGAAGTAAAACATTGTCACTTTTCTGAGTCACAACATATCATAATTCAGTTGAACTGCAGACACTTTTGCAGTGAAGTCATTGTTTTATGGTAAGAAAATAAGGTGGAGCTTTGAAAGCTGCAGAGGGGAGTCACTGAATGATTATTGGTGACTAAGAGCGGACTACCCACTTTGCCAGAAGAAATATAAGTATTGCCTAATATAGCAATTCATTAGGTAAGTACTCTCTAAAGGTAATATTCTGAAATAGTTGGCTTTTTCTTTTTTCTTTTCTGCGTTCATGACCTCCCTTTAGTTGCCCTAAGGAAACCTCTGGTATGGAAGAAAGTAGGAAGTCAGAAGGCTGTGCAAGAGAATTAGGATAATTACAAAAGAATACAAAATGTTCAGATCTTAATATTTCAAGTGTAATTTTGTATCAATAAAATATCAATATCAGCACAACCTAGTGGAGTAGGAGTTTGATCCTCTACCTTTGGCTAGAGCAATCCACATACAACCCAAGGACCTGGGTTCATGTACTGGGGTGGTGGTAACAAGCAAGATGAACAACTACATAAAATAAATAAAGTGCTTCCTCCTCTCTCTTCTGCCTTCATGCCTCTGCTAGCCTTCATTCTTGCCTGCACTTTTCCTTAAAACAAAAGCAAAACATTATCAAAATAACAAGATAATTGTCTTTCAATGTTTTATAGACTAGTTGCTGTCTTGAGAGAGGAATGCTTAAATTATTCTTTCTTCTCCATTAAGATTTCAGGTACTCAGATTGTTCTCCCAGTCTCTTGTAGACAGTTTTGCCATTTCTTCTGCCTTTTAGACTTGCCAATAGAAGAAACATAAGACATACCAAGTGGGAGAAACATACTCTGTTAAACCTAGGGTATTATTAGAAAGATGGAGAGAAAGTGGAGAAAGGAGAAGTAGATCCCTCCATATTCACTTTCTCTTTACTCCACCACCTCATTTGGAGGTGACCCACTTAGAGAACAGTATCTGTAGGCATCCACAGGTAAGTTGAAGAAAATACCAAGAGAATGGTTCTACTCCAACATGGGTTAACTGAAAGACAGAATGGTGTGAATGGGCAGCTAGACGGTTTAATTTGAGCTCCTGAGCCTCCCTCAATTCCTGAGTGATGAGAATACAGTGAGCCTTCCAAGGATACATTCTTACATGTGATTCCACAACAAAGGCTGACCATCTGACCTAGAAGACAACTGGATAGAGTGCATGGCAGTGCCTGAGAGAGGTCAGCAAGAGCTGAAGGAAGGTCAAGTCAGCCATAAAGGACAACAGGGTCCCAATAAATTAGAAAGACCCCAGCGTATGTGATATAACAGCTGCAGATTTCAGCCACAAAAGCCAGCATAGTGGTTAGCTGCCTAGATGGACATATGGCATCACTCCTAGGACCTATGGACTCAAAAAGTCTCTACTTTCCACTCCTATACAAGTTCTAAATGTCTCTTCTCAGATATGAGAAGACATCTTAGAGAGGAGAGGAGCAGAAAGGAGGAAGCCTGAATTTCTGAGAGACTGTATGTGTGTGTGTGTGTGTGTGTGTGTGTGTGTGTGTGTGTGTTCACAGATGAAGGACTATCTAAAGGTACTTTTAAATGACTGGATCAGATTAAAAATTAGCCAGAGTAGGTACAAGTTAGTATAAGAAAAACAAAAAGAAGGCAATTATTTTTTTCTGCCCATCGGAATTTTATTTTGTTCCACTACTAGGATAAATCTGGAAATGATTATTTGGAGACAATAGATGATACAAGTTTGCAAAATCATGCAGTCTTGGTAGGGCAAACAAGAATGCTTAAGTCAAAATTACTAGTGTTAGAAAGTAGCCCTTAACATTTAGAAGATTGAATTTGGGGATAAAAGAAGAAGAAATAATAATTTCACATGAATCTTTATCCAAAGTTATGGTGAAGACTGAAAATGCAATAGTTTGAAGAATAATTTAAATTTATTAGCAGATCCTATAAAACAAAAATATATTTTTTTTAAAAAAGACTAAGGAACTTTGGGAGGTGTGCTTTTCAAACAAGCTTAATTTATTGCTGCTGCAGGTATAGACATCTAGCTGGACTGGCAGGTGATATGATCCAGAGTGGACCAGAATAGCAGTTCTCATGTTTTATGCATCAAAATGCATTACAATATATTTGCATTGCATAATATATTTGTACATGTGTAGTATGTTGATAACGATATGGGAAAAAGTTCTAAATAAATATATTATTGGGATATCATGGTAGGTTAGAACCCGTTTGAAAACGTTGCTTAGAAGAATTGTGAAGCAATAATTAAAGAAGTAACATAAGTATATGTACAGAAAGAAGTAAGACAATTTGAAAGGCAGATATTTTTAAGATATGAGTAAGGAAAAAATAGAATATTGACAAAAATGATGGTGAGAAGAGACAGATTTAAAAAATCACTGGATTATCAATGTACTGTAACATTGTGTAACTTTCAGGGGTGCAGCATTATAATCAATATCTGCATAACTCTATTAAGTTCACCACTAAAAGACAATTCTATCCTTCACCTTACAGTGGACTCTTTTTGCCCAATTTATCCCCTCTCCCTCCCCCTTTCTCTTTTAGTAACCACTAATTAGTTCATTCATTTGTTTTTTACTTTATGTACCACATATGAGTAATCATATATTTGTCTCTATTCATCTGATTTACTTTTTATAAGTTCAGTCTGTTGAAAATGGAAGAATTTTATTGTTTTCATAGCTGAGTCATATTCCCTTGTGTTTATGAACTGTATCTTCTTTATCCACTCTATTGATAGGTGCTTATGTTGTTTCCAACTCTTACTTATTGTGAATAATGCTGCCATGAATGTGAGGAGTATATATATATATATCATCAAATTAGTGTTTGTGTATTCTAGAATAATCAGTTTTTAAAGGATATTGATTACAAAAGATTTTTTAAAAACCTATAGAATATTATGCACTGGTTGAAGCAATCTGCATATGTCCCTTTATTTAATTTTCCCCAAAGCCCTTTGAGGTAGATACTAGTATTATTAGCCATTCCCATTTTGCAGCTAAGGAAAAGGAAGCATAGAGCGATTACAAAACTTGCCCAAGTTCATACATGACAAGATCTAATACAGGCTCGCCAGATCCTGAGCACATGTTCTTAACTTCTATGCTATGCTACAATTCCACAAATTAAGACTAACATGGAGTTTTATACAGTAAGCATTTAGATTTAGGAGCAATAAGGACTCACAACAAGTTTTTGTTGAATTTGTGCCAAAGCGAGTCTATTTTTTTGCTTGGAGAAATAAACATCAAAATTCATTTGACCCTCTAAATTAATGAAGAAGCAACTCCAGTTCAGAAATTTGTACAGCAGATACAGTATACATGTGCATGAAGACATATGTACAAGCATATTTGTTGCAGTGTTTGTGTTCACAAAAGACATGAAATCAATCTAAATGTTTAGCAATAGAAGACCAATTATATGAAATACATTTCATCCATGCAATGATTGCCTCCTTCAAAAGAATGGTAAGATCTATATATACTGGTAGAGGGAATCTCCAACATACATTGTTCACTATATGAAGTAAGGAGCAAGAGTGGATGATTTATTTCTTCCTGCTTCTCATCTTTATCCATATACAACTCTTCTCCACTCTGCTTTTGCCCTTAGAGACCAACCTCTGGGGACTACCTGATGGGGCTCTTAGGTCCTCTGGTTGCTGATTGAGTTTGGCCACTAGGGAACCCCAACCTGGGATCAGAGGAAAAGAGAGTGAGGTCTCTCTCGTTCCTGCTCTGCCTTGGACTACCGCATCATTGCTCTTCTCCTGTGTGACTTCTTCCTTCCAAGTTCAAGTAATCACTCACTTTCTTCCTTTTCTTGAGCCTAGAGTATGTAAAAACTCTGTGCAACCACCCTGAGTTACTGAGCCATCTCCTTATATCCCTCTATATTATAACTCATATGTTGGTTATAACTTCTTTATAAAGAAGCTGTCCTATAATTTTCCACACTGAACTGTTCTCTCTGTTACCCATTATAACCCAAATATGCTATTGAGTGAATAAGAAAGGGAGTGGTGGCAGCATGCCCTGGTGGAGTAGCAGTTAGGTCTGCTGCCTCTGGCCAAGCACATTCCATATACATCCCAAGGATCCACGTTCACATCTCAGGACAGGTGGGGAACAACCGAGATTACAATTAAAATAGAAATGAATAAAAATGCTTCTTTCTCCTCTCTTTTCTTGCCTTCCTAGTCAACATCATACCTGCTTGCACCTTTCCTTTAAAAAAAAGAGAAGAAAAAGAGTGGTGGTTACTTAAAACTACACATTTAAACAGAAAAACAGCACATTTAGAATGGTGTATTAAAAATGCTACCAGTACTGTCAGGAAGAGAAAATCTTACCTGTGCTGGAAATGGAAGTTTTATCTTATCTTCTTCTCATTTTATTTGAGTTTCTTACCATGTCAATGAATTAGCCATTAAGAAAAATAATAAAATAAAATTTTAAGCAAAAGAATCCTGTTTGCCTATAAGATGAGACAAATCAATGAGAAAACTGTCCCACTAAATCTAAAGTCTTGTCTAGATCATGTATGTAGATGAAAATCTAGTGGTCTAGTCCAGAAAGTTGAATTGTACAAGGAGATAAGTTTTCCTTGAATATTACTTAGCAGATATTTCATAGAATTTAACATAGTGTGATTACACAGTAACGTGTATTCTCCATTGTTAAATTATTTGCCGTGAATTTGTTGAAGTTTTTATTTAGGTTTAAATTACACATACAATTCACTGGCTAAATGCTATCTTCATTTGGACTAAATGAAGTAAGCATTCAGATTTACCTTTGGCCTTAAGAAATGAAAATTCACTAGTAAGAATGAATTAGTTCATTCCCAGGTACAGAAATAAGCCTTACTGTCAGAACTTGAACTTTTCATCATATCTTGAATCAACAGTTTTGCAAGCAGTGAACGCAGAAATTAAGTCTCTCTCTCTCTCTCTCTCTCTCTCTCTCTCTCTCTCTCTCTCTCTCTCTCTCTCTCTCTCTCTCTCCAATTTAGCGAAGTCACATGTCTCAAACTCCAATGATTTCACTTCAAATTGAAATTGAGAAATATTTTGAAGGATAGTCATTTAAAAATAACTTTTCTTCAAAATAAGCAGCATGCTTTTTTTTAATGGGCCCCACATCCTTAACATGTGACTTAAGAGCTTGGTAAGTAGACAAGACAAAACAGAAAAACAAGAGTGCTGTCCCCACATAAATCCAGTTTGCAGTTTCTTTGTTATCTGGGTCCCCACTTTATAGCAATCTGTGTTTCCTACATCATTTTCTTCCTTGTTGCAATGCTAATAAAGGCTCTGAGAGAAAGGACCTGGGTTTCTGAATTTCAGTGTTTCAGCTCTCAGAACCTGATTGTTTCTTCTCTTTCAGGGACCATCAGTTAACTTGCTAGCAGGAAGAAGGACCCACTGACAGCATGACTGCAACCCAGAATCTTTACCAAACTGGAACCTTAGAAATGCCAATGACACTGAAAAACTAACCAAGATCAAAGGGTCAGAAAGACAACTGGGCTAGTACATATATTGTCTCCAAGTTACTTGGCAATTTTCTTGGTTTGCAAAAAATCATTTATAAAGTCTTTTATAATTTGCTGCTTTTTTGCTTACTATTGTCCTATTGCCAGTATTCTTGCTGTACAGGAGATTCTGCTGTATGAGAAAGCTGCCTCTATTCCATTTGTAATTGATTTTATAAAAATTTTAGCTAGAAACAAGTCTTCTGTCTCCTCAAAATTACTATTATTCTTTTACTGTTTTTACTATTAGCAATATACCAATTAGATCAGCTATTTACTAAATAATATTCTATAAAGAAACTGAAATGAAAAAGCTTGGTTATTAAAAGTGAAGGCAGATAAGTAATAAGGTAATATAAACACTGGCTTGCTATTTAAGCTGCTTGAAAACTTGGATTACTCCAGCTTTAAACTGCCTCTTGCCATTATACTGAAGTTCACTAAATAAAACAAAACTACATCATTTTTTAAAAATCAATATAAACCAGTAGTAAATTGCTTAATTTCTTCAAAGTAACTTGAACTTTTAATATGGCAATAATAATAACTATAAACTAAAGCAACTATCTATCAGTTGTCTGCTGCATGTTAGATATTTTGCATGCATTATTTCTACCCATCTGGGGAAATTTTTAATGTATCTATTTTACGGAAAAGGAAATGCACAGATACTAAGTGACTCGGGAAACAACAGTCTCATTTCTTCCAAATCCTTTCAATGTTTTAGTTCACGATGTGTTATATGACTTCTCTGTTCAGTCCTGCAATTGCTTTAGCTATTTTATTTAATAACTAAACAAGTATAATTTACTCTTTGTGTTAGATTTGGGGAGACACAATTTGACCCCTACAGAGAACAGGTTGAAATAATAGAATGTGAACTGGCTCACGTTATCTTAAAGATTCTGCTCACAAGGGCACCCAACATTAAACTAGTTTTAATCATTGAATTAACAAGCAGTTCCTGGAGCTGTGGTACATTCTGTAAATTGTGTATGTGCTACCAAATCTTGGTTGAATGGACAAAAGTCAAGCACACATCACTAATAAAACTGTTACTTCCAAAAGTTAAAGAGGTTCCATATCATGGTTTAAAAGAAAGAAATGGTATTGTTGAGTTACTGATCTGGTTCCAAGAGCAGCACTGACTTTAAATGGAGGATAATTCTGCAACCTTACTCTCTGCTCTTTTTTTCACAATCAGTAGATAGACCAAAGGGCTATACTTTGTTGAAGATGATAGCCCTTGTCTCCATCCTGTAATGGTAAAAGTTTTCATTCAAGTCATGGAACAAGAAGTCTGACGTGACCATTCAGGAATGGCATCTTTCTTTAAGCTCTTCCCAATGGCTTTTATAGCAATGAAGAAACCAACGAGCATATTTTTCTTGCTGTCTTACGTGCTGTTTTTAGTCTTTATCTGGCAGCATGCCTGGAGTGTGAGCGTTGGTCTCTAGATAGATCTTTAAGTCTTTCTCCATGCCAATTACCATCACTCAAATACCCTTATTATCAGTGGGTATCTTAAATTCCGGGTTACACCTCCTTTTTATTCCACTTTCAGAAGTAGAGCTTCTAAAATAGATGCTTCTATTAATGATATCACTCAACCAACCATTTGTCTGTGCCTAAAGATGGAATTGGAAAGACAACAGCTTCTGGAAGAAAAGAAAAGGTAAATAGTCCAATTATAATGTTCTTATATACAACGCTGCATTGCTATACTTAAGGTAACATAAAAAATTAATGTTCTACAAAGGAACCTAAGCTTCTAAAGGTAAAATCATTCATATGTATCAGTATCAGATTCTGTTTTGATTACACAATTTTACACTTCACAGATAGTTGTAGTATCTTTAATTTCATGATTTCCTACATCCTATGCTCTCTAATGAACATCCAAGAAACTTCCCACTTCTGCAATGTTTCCATTTCTACTTCCCAATGCATTGTTAAAGAATCAACTAGAGATAAAGGGATATCAGATAGAAGAGAATTTAATCTAAGTTGTCAAATTTATATTAAATTTTATAGCAGCGTATTTGTGTAACTATAGGGAAAATATTTTATAGAGACCAAGGGAAAAATAATATATTTCCATTCTTATTGGCAGTATCACACAGGGCTTCCAAAATTAGGAAACAGTTGAATTGACTCTCAAACGTGGTTCAGTGATGGAATAAAACAATTCCCAATTTAGACAACAGAATAAGGAAAGCCACAGGAGAAGAAAAGAAAATGGTGGCCTGATGAGTTGCCCAGTGGAATTTGAATACCATGTGGGGAGGGTTTGCAAGGAGGAATAATTCAAGGTGTTAGAAAGGCATCTTGGGCTTAATTCTACCAGCAAATAGGAAAAACTGAAGACTTTTTCTTGTTAAAGGAAAGGTGCAGGCAAGAATGAAGGAAAGCAGAGGTAAGCAGGCAGGAAGAGAAAGGAGAAGAAACTACTTATTTTACTTGCTCATCTGGGTTGTTCCCACTGACCCTGAGATGCAAAGCCAGGACCTTGGGATTTATGTGAAAAGTACCTAACCCCTACCCCACCAGGATATGCCAAATTATAGACTTTGAAAGATACTCTGTCTGACAAAACTGACTTTATTTGTTCAAACAAGCTTTAATCAGCAAATCAATGCTTTGTTGAGATGGCACAATCCATTTGACAGTTCTCTATGCAGGCTCACATGTGTGCTGCCTCTGTTGGCTGCAGCTTTGTGCCACATCTGAGTCACGTGTTGATTTTAAAAGTAGACCTGAAAAAGGAGGTGAGCTATTTCACCTTGCCAGGAAAGAGAGTCAGGCTGAGACACAAACAACCGAGCATTAAGTGACTGGCAGCTAGGAAGAGATTAAAGAAATAAAGAAAGGAGAGCTCTTTTAGAATGCCCATTCTGGGATATTCCCATAACACTTTTCAGAACTCTCCCTTTCTTAACTTCTGCCCACCACCGCCTCATTTTCTCCTTAAGAGGAAGAAAGAGTGATAGAAAGAGATCTTTACCTATCTGAAAGTGAACTAGATAGACTTTTCCACCTACTATTCCTTCAGAGGTTTCCTAGGGTAGAAGTCTACTGCACTCGGTGGATTGAATGCTTAGCACACATAAGTCCACCACAAAAAGTTGATTCTGGTAGCACAACCTGGCGGAGTAGCAGTTAGGTCAATCTCCAAAGGATGCATGCCACATACCCTTGGGTTCAAGTCCTGAGTTTGAGTACCAGGTCCAGGGATAACGACTAATGTGAACAACTAAATTAAAATAAAATGAAATGCTTCTTCCTCTTCTCTTTCTGCCTGCCTGCCTTCTCCTTCATTCTTGCCTACACTTTTCCTTAAAAAAAAAGAAAAGAAAAAGAAAGAAAGTTCATTCTGCATGGTGAGAATGGCCATGGTTCTGAATGAATTGATGTGTCATATATCTTGTGACATTTGGTATTCTATGGCATGTAACACTCCCCACATCATTGTTAGAATTTCTGGTTCAGTGAGCTTAAGCATTTCCTGTCTACTCCATGCCTACTTCCAATTCCTAATGCCTGAGATGAAGTCCTCCACGTCTCTTACATGAAATAGTGGAATAATTTTCCAATTGGTGGTGGTGGTGATGATAATGATGATGGTGATAGTTAACTTTTATTGGGAGATTTCAGTGGTTCAACTTCTTTTCATATTCATTTTTTGAATATTAATTTTGAAAAAATTTCAAACTTACAGAAATGTTGCAAGAAATACGCAGAACTTTTGTTACAACTTTCCCCCAGATAAAACAAATTTTAAATCATTTTGAAAATATTTGGGCTCTCTCTCTCCCTCCCACCCCTCCTTTTCACCCTTCTCTCTTTCTCTCCATATTTATTTTTCTAAATAATTCAGTCTTGACTTCATAGACCTTTACTTTACCCATTTACATTTCTGTCAGTGCATATTTTCTCACCTAATTATGATACATTTATAAAATTGAGAATATAACATTGATACAATCCTTTCATGAATCTAAACTCAATATTCCAATTTAATTTATTAATCCAATAAATCCTTTATATATTAATCCTTTATAGTAACTGTTTCCAGTAGAATCCAGCCCAGATCATGAATCACAGTTGTCATGTGTCTTTCAGTTATTTTTAATGTGGAATTGCCTTTCTTCTGAATAATGCAGGTCAGTTATTTTACAGAATGTCCCTCTACATGGGTATGTGAGATATCACATGACTACATTCAGGTGGAATACCAAGAAGTGACGTCCTCTTCACAGAATCTTGTTAGAGGCAAATGACCTTTTTGGTGGTGGTAGTTTTGATCACTTGGTTAAGGTGATGTCTGTCTAGTTTTCCACTGTCTAGTTAACATTTTCCTTTTTTGAACAAATAAGTAATTTATAGTGAAATATTGCTCTATAGTATAAATACCCTGCTCATTTTCTCCCACTTAATGTAACATTCATTGATGAATTTGACCTTAATCCATGTTTTCTATGATGGTTGCAACACGGTGGATTTTTTTTGTTGTTTATTCTTTTTATTGAAGTAACAATGCATTAGAAAATTAGATAGGTTTAAGATATGCATATTACAAATCAAATCTTACATACTACATTAATTTCACTACAGCAGTTCAATTCTATCCTTCACCTTCTACAACAGGGTAGGGTTTTCAAATGTCATCATTCTTTCTATGTTTATTAACTGGCATACTGCTGTAAAGAGAGCTTTCTTCTGATACATTTATATATTTATCATCACAAACTCAGATTGCTATTTTATTCAGTATATTACAATATATTAGGTCCTTATTTTTTTAATGATCAATTAACTCAGATGTGATCCATGGAAGTCCCTTCAAGCTGGCTTCCAGGCCCTTTGACAGGCACCGGCATCTTTTTTAAAATTTGTATTTATTTAATTATTTTTAAAGGAAAGGTGCAGGCAGGAATGAAGGTGAGCAAGCTGGAAGAGAGAGGAGAAAGAAACATTTCATTTTTATTTAGTTGTTTATCTTGGTTGTTGCCCCCCCGTCCCGGGTCTTGAACCTGGGTCCTTGGCATGTATATGAACTCTGCCCCATGACTTTATCCACCAAGCCACCAGGGCATGTCACCATCATCTTTTATGAGCACTTCCTCACTTTTAGGCAATGAAAGATGTTCTGGGTTCATTTGTAGTTTTCCAGCTCCAGCCATGGAATCTGTTAAGACACGATTATAAATAAGTTTCCCAACCAACCTATGAGATAAATGCTCTTATTGTTCCCATTATAAAGCTGAAGAAATTAAGATATGTTTAATAAATACCTCCAAGTCACAGAGCTATTAAATGCTGAAGCCACTAATATTGCTGCTTCTAGCCTGTCTCCACACCCCACACCACGAATTCACTCTCCACTAAATTGAAAGAATGATGTATCTCAGATGAAAACACTGAATCTTTTCCACACCACAGCAATGACATGGAACCTTGTATGCACACACTTAATATTTGTTAAATCAAATGGAATTAAACTGACAAAGAACTAATGAATAAACTCTATCCCCATTTTCTCCTTTGCCATTTTTACAGTGATCTGGCTCAAGGAGCATACAAAGAATTCCTAGTGAGAAAAGAATTAAGTGAGGGTGCTGTCATAGCTCATAGGACATATGTGAAGATGCTTCTTATGGTATTCAACCCATGACCAATCTGGATCTACTTATCCCTCAGGTAACTTCCATTTCAACATCTTAAATTCCAACAAACCAATCTCTCATTCTGCTTCCCTACATTTTCCTGGATCTCAGAATCTCTTTTCCTTTTTTCCAAGAAAACATCTAACCATTGACTTTATTCCCAGCCTCTCATCCATTTGTGTCTTTATTTCCTTCTTTATCTGACTTAGACCCAATGATTCAGTAATTCAAATACAGGTATCTTTATATTTCCCAAGTTTCCTCTATGATAGTTTGCTTTTACAAAAGACGTACATGAGTATATACCTGTCTTCGTTAACTAAAATAAAGCCAAGGAATGTTTTCAGTTTTATGATAAAAGATAAAAATGAAAAATAATATTCAACATTAGTTTTGCTGGGAACTGTGTAGAGTGTAGAGCTGGAATCTGTTGTAGAGTGTTACCACCAGTCTCCTTCCCCAGAATGACTTTATGCAGGCTGTGTATTTACTATGTCATTCCTGCCTTTACTTTATATTAGTGTTATTTTAGGTTTTATGTACTAACAAGTATGATTTGGTAGGTTACTTTGGGGGTCTGGAATGCTCAAACATGTTCCCATGTAAATCAATGGTAATTGCATCTTTGTTTTATGTCATTTCATCTTAGGAAAATTTTCATTGGACTGACCTACTTATGGATATGAAGGAAACCTATACTCCCCAACCTATATCCTCAGCTTCCCAACTGTTCTTTCCCTGCCAACTCTCAAACTTGAAATATTCACAGAGTTCACTCCTTCATCGGAATTGCCGAGCACTTCTGGAGAAAATTACACAATTTTATGGATGGTTGGCCCCACAAATCTACCTTGGCAAGGTTCAGCAATCTTTTGACCTAATCCTGATCAGCTTCCTCGCTCCCCTCTCCCCAACATCGATTCTAAGATCACCTTTCTCTTTATGTCTTTCACCACCATCCCTTTCTCTGAGTGCCTCTTACAACAGGGGGAAAAAAGCCAGACTATCAGGCAGAGCCTTTTATCTTCTGGGTCCCATACCTCTGTTTAATCTCGATGTGTACAACTGCCTTAACTTCTCTTCCTGGTGACTTTTAACTTCTACCAAACATCTTATACTCTGAATCCCAGTTTGTACTATAACCTTCCACTATTAAATTATATCTTTTTTCTATACCCTTAACTTCTCAATTAGTCTATATATCTTCTCTTTTATTGCTTTCTCTTCAACCATATAAATAAACTCAGTTCTCTTTTAACTTTAAAAGTAAACCATCTCTCGAGCCTATATCTTCTTTTTACCTAATACCATATTGTTTTAAATTTTCCCATGAATAAGATTCCTGGAATTCATTTTTACCCACTGTCTCCACTTTCTGACCTCCCTTTTGCTACTCAAGACACTTCAGTCTGCCATCTGCCCCATACCAGTCCACTGAAATTGCCTTCTCCCAGATCACCCAGGACCTCTTAGTTGTTAAATCCAATGGACACTTTTTAGGTCATATATCATTTGACTGTTCCCTCCCTTTCATCTTTCATTTCCTTCAACAAATATTTATTTGACACTGAGACTGTACAGCAGAATGATAAGAAACTTGATGGGGACTGTGGTTACATTAAAAGAGAAAAGGCAAACATGGAGGGAGACTGGGATGAGTCCTATAGAGTAGCAGTTGGGTTTGCTGCCTCTGGTTGAGTACAATCCACATACACCCAAGACCCTGGATCCAAGTCCTGGGGCCAGGGGGAACAACCAAGGTGAACAACCAAATAAAAGTAAGTAAAATGTTTCTTTCTCCTTTTTCTTCCTTCACTTAAAAAAAAATGATAGTGGTGAATGACATGAGAACTCTGGTGATGGATTCAGTATGATATACAAATGGAAGGAACTGTGAATCTGTTTTCTGGAACCCTTCATAGTACTAAAAACGAATGGCACTCCAATTAAATAATCTTTTCAATAATAAAAGATGGTAGAAGGTATTATATTGGAAACTGTGATGCAAGCATTCCAGAGAAAATAAGGACTATATGTCAAATGAAACCAATAGAGTAAATACTGAAAAATATTTTTTCACTGTGGTGAATTCGTTCAAATATGGGATTGTGATGTTTATACAACTCTGCATATTTACAAAAATATCTAATAATTGTATACTTAAATGATTGAATTTATGGCATCTATATCATACTCAAGAAATCTGTTTCAGAACTGAAGCTTTGAGAAGGGAAGAAGGGTGAGAACAAAGAGGTACTTGGACAGTAATGGAGGACTGTTAGAAATCCTTTTTTAATTTCTTAAGATTTTTTTTTTAAGGAAAAGTTCAGGCAGCAATGAAGGCAAGTAGGTAGGCAGGCAGGCAGGCAGAGAGAAGAAGCAGCATTTTATTTTATTTGTATTTAGTTGTTCACACTGGTTGTTTTTCCCTAGACTCAGGACTTGAACTCAGGGGTATGTGGCTTGCTCTTTCAGAGACAAATGACCTAACCACTGCTCCACCAGGGTGTACCTTGAAATTTTTTGGTGAGCATGGTGTGTAAACATATATTTGATGAAGAGTCAACATGCTCATCTAAAACATATTTTCTTGTAAATCAAAGATACCTACCTCAATAAAAAATAAAATGTGTTTAAAAATAAATTTGGACTTTATCCTAAAAAGTGCATTTCTATTGAAGAACTTTAAATAGTGAATTTTAAAAAATTCCAACCATCAAGTTCAAGTAATGTAGCTTGGACTAGGGAGCTGCCAATGGAGACAGAGAGAATCATATGAGTTAAAGATCCATTTTGAAGATACAATTATTAGACCCTGGGAATATATTAGAATGGAGACTATCAGTGATAAAGAGAAGAGAAATAACAGGATAAAACTTACATTTCTAGTACAAGCAACTGAGTGAATGGCAGTATCATTTACCATGAGAGTAAACATAGAGAAGGTATTTCCTTGGAGGTAACAATCATGAGTTTGAGATGCTTCCAAATCTGTAAAGATGTCCATGGATAGTTGGATATATAGGCCTGAATTTCAAGAGCAAGTCTGTACTGAAGACATAAAATAGTAAATGGAAGGTAACCGAAACTAAAGGAGAGCCTGACATTAACTATAGAGACAAGATAGGTTAAGGAGAAACTTCATCTCTTCCTACTTGCCCACACTTTCTACCCTACAGCCATATGAATTACTAGTTCTTTATACGACATGTTCTTTCTCTGTCTTCTTTCTTTGCACATACTATTCCCTGCTGGCATGCCTTTCCCCACACCTCTTCCTCAAGTCTTATTTCTTCTTCAAGACTAAATTCAAGTGTCAACTCCTCTATAGAAATTTCCTTTATTTTCCCATTGGTTCTATATTTGCTTACCATTGGTTACATGTTGCTTCTATCTGGACTCTTAAATCCATGTACACACCTCTAAGATAACATGTATCACATTTTAACGCAATGTTTGTCCCTACACTAAATTGTATGTTTCTTGAAGACAGATCTCTACCTATTTCTCTTTGAGTCCCAGGGCCTAGCACAGAGCCAGGCTCATAAGATTTTCTCAGTTTACACTTGGATGAAAGAGAAAAGTTCTACTCAGAAAAGTTCTGTTACGTGAGTCATGTAATTTTAACTATTAGAGTCAGAACAGACTTTGGATATTTTCTGCTCCAATCTATTTTATAGGTGAAGAAACAGGCCAGTCATATACTAATGAGTGGTAGAAATATATTCGAACCTAGTTTTTCTGGCTCCCATTCTAGTGGTCTTCCCATTATCTGATTACCAAACACAATAACCTATTTACTCAATGACTTACATGCAAAATGTATGACATTTAGGTCTTTTTTTTTTTTTTAAGAAGCACTCTATTTATTTAATTGCTCATCTTGGTGGTTCCCCTGCCCCCAGGACATGAACCCAGGTCCTTGGGATTTCTGTGGACTGTGCTCTGGTCATAAGTGACAAACCTGACTGCTACTTCACTGGGTGTGACACCATGTAGGTCTTTTGTAAAGGTGGACTGAAGTGACCTAAGGGACATAGAATGAATTGAGAACAGATACTAGCAGTGAGCTTCTACATGACTAACAGAAGTAAAAGATGACTAAATTTCATGGATGGTTCATATGTGATCCTCTCTAAGCTGGTAGGGGGCTCCTTAATAATAATAGTAATAATAATAATAATAGCAACAACTGATATTTATTGAATCCTTATCATGAACTAAGTAGTAGGATAAATTCCTTCATGGATTAACTCATTTGATCATCACATCAAAGCACTATGAGAAGTCTAGAAGTGTTAGTTTGCCTAAGGTCAGATAGTTAATTAAAGACTGAGCCGGCATTTAGATCTAGGCACTTGGACCTTAAAAGTATGTTTGAAACTGGACTTCCTGCCTTTGTTAGCTAAGCTGTATATCCTTTCCTCTTGGGCAGCTCTGACTGACACCTGCTCCTTTTTGCTTTTTTTTTTTTTTTTTTAAAGAGAAGATGGAAGGAAGGGAGAAATATCTTTATTTATTTAGGGTTCATTTTCTGTTTTTCACCTGGCACAAGCTTTGAAACCAGCATTGTTGGGCTTGACGTTTTTGGCATGCCAGGGTCTCAGCCCCCTGAGCCACAGGACATGCCCCTGGTCTCTTTTGTAAAAGCTTGAAAGTTTAAAAACAAAAGATTTTCCTCAATGTTACTACTAATTGGTAGAAAATAAATGAAGTTAACTGTTTTCTCTTTTCCAAACATTAATTTGGATCTAAGAGAATAAATAATTAACTGAAAGAAGATAAATATTTGTTCATTTGTGAGTTAGGTTCCATTACATTTTTAGTAGAATAATATAATGTGTGTGTGTGTGTGTGTGTGTGTGTGTGTGTGTGTAACTGAGCTAGCTCTTCTATCTGTCCATGTTTCTCTGTATTTTTTTGGTATTAGTGCTATCTTGGATTATAAACTCTAGATGGCAGTGATCAAATTGAGGTCTGTTCAGTGTCTGTACAATGGTATATATATTGCATAATACATAATAAACACTATTTGTAATTATAATAAGGGTGAGTTCTGGAAGAGGTAAACAAGGGTATAAAATTCATCTTCCGTATGGTTGTTATTCCATTTATATGAGAAGTCCACTAAATTCGCTGAACCATGTCGGGCCACATCTGTTTGAAAACCTACCAGTTTTTATGAACATTAAACAAAAATGGTTAGATTTAATGATTATGTATCATACTTGTGCAAAAATAAAGAAAACTAAATGTAGCAAAAAAGTCACATGGATAAAGAGTTTTAAATGCTAACATGTTCAATATTTTATTTTTTATATTTTCAAAAATCAAATACCTGCTATTTATGCTCCAGACTTCCTATAATTGGATGACATTTTTGTGTCAGTGCTGTTTTCTTTCTTAAAATATTAACCTAAAGTAGCATAGACTCAGAAAATGTGCCAAATATATTTATTCATAAACTTTTCTCTCTAAAGTTAAGATTTTGAACCTTAAGAGAAACTGCTTAGATGAGCAATTTTACCACAGGGAAAAACAATGAACAAGAGCCCCTTCCACAGAATGGAGATAAAATGGGAGTGGAGGGTGGAAGGGGGTGAGGCAGAGGTATACAAGAAGTGAAAGAAAAGTTCTCTTAGCTGCATTTTATAGATGAAGTGAGCTCCTAAATTACTATGACAGAGGGTAGAGAGAGGAGGAAAGGAAACTTTGAGTGACATTTTTGACAGCAAGCTACAGAAATAACAATTTGACAGAAGAGGCCATCATAAATATAAGATCATCTCAGGCATGAATAGGATTCTCCTTAATGTAAAAAAGATGGAGCACGTGTAGGATTCAATTTGGGGTAAAGAGAAGAGTCAGACGGGGAAGGTTACCTAGAAGTCAGGGACTCTCCTATCCGTTTAAATATCCCCAGTGAACATTTTAAGGGAGCTTGAGGTAGCACTCTCAGTTGTTCCTATTTATATCTCTTTCTGGGTTGATTGAGAAATATGTAACCAATAAATAGAGATTAGAATTTCTATTCATGTAAAATTTGTTTTCACACCAGTACTGAGATCTCTTTAGTCTTCAGTTAGAGGATAGATCTTATTTTTGCCTAACCGATTCAGACATCACAGATCAAAAATAAATCTTCATATTAGCAAACAGACCAGTCAATACCTTACTATTCTTCAATCAGAATTTTATTGTCAGTGTGCTGGGAAGAAAAATACTAGTAGAAAAGTCTGCATATAGTATTATAAGGTCTTTTCTACGATAAAAATCAGAAAGATGGGAAAGCACCATATCAAAAGAAAAATTGGTCTCAAGTTGAAGATCTTTAGTTGAACTGGTCAGTTGCCATCTTGAGTTCTTCAATTAGATCGCCAAGAGAAGAGATTTGCCAAATCATCCCACAAGCCCACCTTTCAGCTCTGAAATTCATGACAAATAAATACTCTATTTTGAATTTTCATTAGGTTAAAGATTTAACAACCAGCTGAAACAGGATGACTAACCCATAACACGTTCCAGAAAAATATGAAATGACATGTTGAAGAGCATTTAAATTGAACAAAACAGATTTGTGTGTGTGTTACTATTGATACACAAATGTTGAAATGTGTTTTACTGTATCTGCTGAGTGTGATTGATAGGAGAGGCATCAATTTCAAGGTTTGTGAATTTAAGTAAATTGTTGTCAGTGGTACTGCTTCTTTAAAAAAATTATATCTTTACACAGAACAGACAAGTTGAGACAGGATATACATAAAGCATCAATTTAGCGAGAATCTCCACTTACAATTGTGAATATATATACATATATATGTTGTTGGGAGTTTTTCAGAAAATTTGAGGAGCATTTTTTAAATTGCTTATGCTTTTTAGAATGCTTGGCATTTCTGTTTTGAAAACAACTTGTCTTCCTTTTCAAAATGTATGTGCTAAGCGGGCTCTCATGTCAGAATGAACTGTTTTCACAGGATTGGGTCAGCACCCACTCAACAATTCTTTCACAGCAAAGAAACCAGTGGTGAAACGGTGGTTGAGCTCATTAAATCCTAAATCCTCAGTCCCCTTTCTACTACAAAACTCTTAAATGCATACTAAGCAAGAGGAGGACATAGTTTGGCTTTTACTGAATTACTAAATCCTGATTTTTGTCCTATCTACTTTGACCCTTTCTTCCTCTACCTTTCATTTAAATTTCCTTGCTTTGGGACTAATACATGAGCGAGTCTGAGGCAGAAAAAAAGAAAACAAGTAGAAATGAAAAACTTGTCCTCTCATCTCTTCCATGGCTTTTTTCTTTTCCCCCTCTCATTTTTTGTCTGCATCTAACTTAGATTGTGTCTATTTAAATCTTCTTTATACCCAGGATATTTTAGTTTCCAATATTCTTATACTGAATAAAAATAGACTGGAATTTTAAAAATGTATGTCACAAATATTTTACAGATAAACTTGATTTAAAGCATCAATGAATATGAAGTAGATAAAACACAAACATAGGTTTTTCTTTTCAAAATGTATAGGGATCTACTTTCCCCTTGAAAGAAGATACAGTTTATGGTAGAGGCCACAAGAAGCAAGTTCACAGTTAGCAAGATTAGTCAAAAAAGAGAAGGGATTGATTTGATGGACTCCCACCTTGGGTCTAATTTAGAAGTTTGCATTTATGTCATGTCAGATTTGGGGAGCCTGAAGCCTCACTCAGGGCACTGGTCTGTCTGTTTCCCAAGCTTGATACCCAGGTTCATGGCTGCAGTTCCTAGCACAATCATAAATATTCATACCTCTACTAATAATTTGCAAGCCAAATTCATTTGGCTTTTTTCACCCCATCAATCTTATAATTAATAAGGGTGGTGCTCTTGTTTCAGTTTCCTCCTAAAGAAAAGAAAAATGAAATAAAGAGTCATCCAGTAAAATTTAAATAGGAGTGTGTCTCATTGGTGAAAAGCTGATGCTTTCATATCATGGTAGAAAGAGAGGTTGCTCTCACTGCTGACTGACTGGGGAGGGTTGGGAATGGGGGAAAGAGCAAAGGAAGCATTTCCAGATGTGGTTGGGTGTGAGCCATGATCTGAAGACCTGGTTATCTGTTAAATAATGCATAGGAGGGTTTTAGAATATTACATAGAAAGTGAGTTGTAAAGTATATATTTACAAATTGCACTCTGGTTGGGATAGATGAACACTGAATATAGCTTGTCAATATCTAGAGAACTAGATTCTAAACAATATGCAGGTTCTGCCTGCAGTTTAGAAATTTAGAGATATTTTGGGAAAGTTGTCAAAATGTAGTGATTATTGTGTCCTTAAAGTGACTGCCTTTGAATTAGCATGATAGCTGTGTTTCCAAATCTAATTGTAAAGACGTGGTCTCCACAGTAACATTAAAGGAGGCATACACCACAAAATGACTTTACAAATAAATCATGATGCATACGACATGGTGCAAATGGTCTGCTCGCATTGGATTTTCTAAGATCATTTATAGCAAAGCAGAAAAATCAAACCAAATGTAATTTAAAAATAAAATTTTGATAATTGAGCTAAGTAACTTGAACTTGTCAATCACCTGTGACCTTACTCTATTTACACTTCACTGGCACATTCAAAAGTCCTAAGGCCCATGGATAAGCTTCAAAGTATAAACAACTGCCCTTATTCTGTGTGGTGGGCAATATCACTGCTGTAGAGTAGATTATTTAAATAAGGATAAATAACTAAATTTAACAAAAGTAACTCTGCAGTCAAGTATTTCCCCCTAACTTCTTTTAGGGGAACTTACCCTAAAGATGCAGTAATGCACTATTTTTGTATAGTGGTTAGTTTGTTTTAGTGCTGTCCTCAGATATTGAGACCTCTTTCCCCTTCTTCATATGTAGGCCATGGAAGGCAACACCAGGCAACCTTGGTGTTCTCTATCCTTAAAGTTTATAGTTAAGTGTCTTCCTCTATAAAATTTAAAAAAAAAAAAAAAATGCCATGTTCCGCTCAGTGCATTTGAAGAAAAGATACATTTTTACACCTTAATTCTATATGAACATAAGGACACATTTGACTTATCGCAAAAACAAAACAAAACACAAAAATCTTCCTTTACTGACATTTAAAATAGAAGAGTGAATGAAGGAGAAGCAATACTCTGGCTGGCCCTCCTATGGTTCCCCAAATGTAATCCAGTTAGTTGTCAGAGGAGTGAAAATGGAAGGAGAGGGTGGGCTCCAGAAGGACAGATTCCAAGACAAGACCTTCTCAGCTGACTGGGAAGTGTGATTCTTAAGGCTGACCAGGTTTCTTCCTGGGCCATACTCAGGTTAATTCCCCCCCACCCCCGCCACTACAATGGAGCCTTTCCTAAGGTTTGTGATTCATATTTTCACTATTGGGTGATGGAATCTCTTTCCTCTCCTTGTACCCACTTTTCAAAAGCAGAATGAGACCCTCCTGAAGCTTGTGGGGGTTTCCTAGGCTTTAGCTATTCTCCCAAGTTTGGAGACAAAACAACACTGCCGTTTCCTGTAGGGCAGCTACCAGGGGTGAGGGGAAGGGAAGGAGGCAGGAGAGAGAGAGGGAGACATTGAGGCAGAGCTCTGAAGGAGCTGGGTCGGGGTCTCCAACACAGGCAATCAAATCAGGACACCTTGGAGATGCTACCCTTTGCTGTTCCTTCAAATTCCGGGAACATGGGGGCCTGAGGACTCCATCTCTACTTAATATCGGCTTCGTAGCAGTAGGGAAGAGAGTGAGGGAAGAAAGTGAAAAGCAACTCTTCTCACCAACTACGAAGGTCTCAGGGTGGGTGTCCTCCAAGAGACAAGGAGCAGCCCTGGTCTTGCTCTGGGGCCTCACCCCAAGTTTCTGTGTCCCACACCTGCTGTGCTCTTCCTAGGCCAAGAGAACTTGAGGGGGCCTTTGTTCTGAGGTGAGGACACAGGGTAAGCTTGGATCAGGGAAGAAGAAAGAATAATTACAGAGCATTATGGGTGTTTGTGTGCACAGAGA